>PUFA01000255.1:2115000-2124086 GCA_003508835.1 Eonycteris spelaea | reverse complement strand
CCGGGTGGGGGGAAACCTCTTTTACCGAGAGCACCTGGTCGACCCCGAAGGTCGGTTACGAGAGCGGGAGCGGGCCGGGGGCGCACGGCGTCCCTCCCCTGCCTCCCACGCCTGCTCGTCGGGACTGGGGGGGGGGGGGGGGGAAATAATAATGTCCCCAGGAGGCGCCTTCGTGGGGACGTCCCGCCGGAGGGGCCGGCCCACGCGAGACGCGATCAAAGACACCGCGGGTGCAAGCTCCACCCCGAAGGCCGGGACCCGCGCGCGCGTCACGCCCCCACCACGGTCCCCCACCTCCGGAACCAGTGGCACCCACCGGGCGGGACCCCCCGCGAGCACGCAAAACGGGCCGTGGACGCCCTCCCGGGCCACCGGCGCGGGCACAGGGCCCGACGCGTTCTAGGTCTCCGGACTGGGATTTGGCCGCCTTCATCCCGCGGAGGCGCTTCGGACGACCGGACCCCAGGAGGGACGTCGCCCGCGCAGAGGGTAGCGGCCAGCGTTTAGCGGGGGGGGGGGGGGGGCGGGGGGGGAGTCGGGGAGGGCGAGCGTGCGAGGTGGGGCGGGGGGGGGCGCTCTCCTCCCCGGGGGCCAAACCCGACGGGCCGGTTCGGTGAGCCCCTGCGGAACGGGGCGCGTCCAGACATCCGCGTGCGGGGAGGCGATCGGGCGCGGGACACCCTCTTCCCCTACCCATTCCCATTCCCCGCGGCGGCCACGGTCGGTCCCCGCGCGCGGAGGGACACCGGCGGGCGCCGGGCGACACGTTCAGGCAGCGCAGGAGGCGAGCGAAGGGCGCTCCCTCATACTCCTGCAGGTCCAATCTCCGGCGACCGGGTGACGCGCGGCCACCCCGGCTCCACCGGGACGATTCCGCTAGTGACGCCGGGCTCCTGGAACGCTGCGTCGGACACCGCGGCCAAATCCGATCCCTTGTCGCGGTCGCCGGCGCTCCGGAGGGAAGGAGCGATATAAAAGCGGCCGCCAGGTGGCGCCCGACAACCGGCGCGAACGTCAGCGGGACGGATCCGGATCGCTGGCCGGCGAGGGCGCCCTGTCGGCCGGCCCGGCCGCCCGATCACGCCCCGGTCCGCCTCGGATCGCGTCTCTCGGCTCGGGGCGGCCCGGCGGCGCTGCGCCCGCGGCGGAGCTCCCGGCCGGCACCGGGCGAGCCCGGCGCCGCGAGGAGAACGTGGAATTTCCTATGGCAAGCGGGGGCCACAAGAGGGGGAACAGACCGGCCAGGTGCAAACCCGTGGGTGGGCAGCGGGAGCGTCTCCCGGGCTCCCGGGGAGGACTTAGAAAAAGTTTTCGCTGCCTGGGGCTGTCAACTCGAACATCAGGCAAGGACTCCAAGGAACAAAGGAACGTTTTCTGTCCTGTCCTGTCCCGTGCTGTCGTGTCCCCCTCCTCTCCTCTCCTCTCCTCTCCACTCCACTCCACTCCACTCCACTCCACTCCACTCCACTCCACTCCACTCCTCTCTTCCCAACTCCACCCCCGCCCCTTTTGCTGTCCCTCCAACCCTCTCCCCTCCCCCGTCCCCCTCCCCTCCCCCTCCTCTTTAACCCGGGCAGCGACCGACAGCCACCGAACAACAACGGAGCAAACCGTTTTCAAGAAATCTGTCTGCGCGTCGGCGGCCACCAAGGCCCGAGACACAGCAAACGGGTGGGTGCAGACGTCGGCCGTGGATTCCAGCACGACTCACCGCAACGGCAAGGATGTCGACCGCGACCCCGAAATGTGAAGGAGGGCGGCATGTGGTGGGGGTGGGGGGGGGGGGAAATCACCCAGAGCCGAGCATCGAATGAATCCAATGGCGGCCCCCGCGGTCCGTCGGAGGGCCACAGCTTCTCGCGAGTCGGCGCTGTCGTCACGCCCACGCTCAGCTACCTTGCGAACCCATCCGAGCCCTTCACACCCAGCGTCTGCGCTTTTCAGGCGTCCGTGCCAATTGACCTCTCGTGGATAACATTCCCTGTGGATTATCCGTGGTGGCGGATGGACGAGGAGAGACGAGTAGGCGACCCAACCATACACGCACTTGGCTGGGGGGGGGGGGGTTGCGCGTGCGTGCGTGCGTGTGTGTGCGTGCGTGCGTGCGTGCGTGCGTGCGTGCGTGTGTGTGTGTGTGTCAGAAATCTCAGAGGAAATGTTGAGATCTTGGGCCAGGCCAAGAGATTGTAAGACTGGGCCTCTAAAGCGTGACGCAGAAGAAGAAACGGAGACATCAGGAGATGTCGGGAGTAGAAACTAAAGCGCCGTGAAACACCCTCTGAAGACAGTGAAGCGATCGAGGAAAGAGGCACCCTCAAACCACAGCAGCAGTATGGTCTTAAAGAAAAGAAAACCATGGAGAAAAGATGGAAGGAAGGAAGGAAGGAAGGAAGGAAGGAAGGAAGGAAGGAAGGCAGGCAGGCAGGCAGGCAGGCAGGCAGACAGGACGGACCAAAGACTCACGACAGTCATTTCACCCGAGGGGGACGGGAGAGGGGGTGGCGGGCAGGGCGGGGGAGGGGTGGCAAGAAAACGGAAAAGAAAGGAAAATCTCCCGGGAAAGACTCGACCCGGTGGTGGTTTTCCAAACATTCCAAGGAACATCACGTCGAGACGGGGTGAACTCTGGACACGGCCACCAGGATACCCCCCACGGAATAGAGAAGGGGAACGGTAACCAATTGCCGGTGAGGTCCGGCGGTCGAGAAACCGAGTCGCTCTCACGTGACACCCGCGTTGACGTCCAACGGCACGGCCGCTGTGGAAGACGGCGCGGTGCTTTCCAAACGCGCAAACCGAGGAGAACAACCATCCCTCACAAGGACCGCAGGACCCAGAACACTCGGCCCCAGGATCGTGCCTCAGAAGGTCGAGCCCCCGTGCAGGTCTGAGGTGTTCAGAACTTGCACGTTCGAGAGAGCGAGAGAGAAGACAGACGTGATTCCCGGCCCTGCTCCAGGGCGGGTGGGGGGGGAGGGGCCGGGAAGGGGACCGTGAAGCCCTTCCTTAGATAGTCCTGCCCTATGAGAGGGGTCTGCTCTGCGGAGCCAGGGGCCTCGGTTAGTCGAGGCTCAGAGCCTTCCACTGCCCCGCCAGCCTATCGGCACCTCCCCCCCCCCCCGGCCCGCCCCCAGACCGGAGCGGCGTGTCGGTCGCAGTCCGCGAAGCGACATCGCGATCACCCCCGAGTCCGTCCAGAGTTGACATATGGGTTCACGTCAGAGTGTCGTACAAGCAGTCCCCCGGATGTCGACAGATGTATCTCATCACGCTGGGAGCGTATAGAACAGGCAGCCTCGCCACCTTCAGAGTTTTCTGTGACTCCACCGGTTCGTCACCCTCCACACGTGTCCTATCTCGCCGGCACCGTGAGGTCCGTGGCCTTTTCCTGCGGGCTTCTCTCCCACGGTCATACGCAGCGAAGGCTCCCCGCCGGCCCCCTCAAGGCTCCCGTGGCGTAGCGCTCTCGTGCCTCAGGAGCGCCGGCCAACGCACATTCCGTCCCCCACCCGGACACACCACGATCTGTGTGTGCGTTCGCCTCCCGAAGGGCATCTCGGTGGCCTCGGAGACCCTGGCAGGGATGAAGAAAGCCTCTGGGAATGTCTGCGTGCAGGTGTCGCCGTGGAAGGAAGGACGTTTTCGAAGCGTCGGGGTCCGTCTCTACCGAGGAGCGGGATGGAGGGATGGATGGATGGATGGATGGATGGATGGATGGATGGATGGAGGCGGAGGCATGGAGCGGATGGACGGGCCGGCGGACGGACGGATCCGGTGGACAGAGTCTGCACGTGTCCTTTGAGAAAGACACCCGTCCATAATCCCTAGAGTCCCTTGACCAGGTCACCGAGAGGAGAGGGCACGTCAGCACACACCGAAGAACGGAGCCAAGGACAGAAGTGGAATCCGAAGGTACCGAAAAGGAAGAGGTCACCGAGGCGGAAACCTGACCTCCAACCTTCTGAGGGGTCAGGGCCCGGCGGGCCTGAGAATTCAAGGCACACGGACCCCGAAGCTTTCGTGTTTTCGTGACAGGGGCAGTCAGCCTCAGAAAACCGGAGGAGACCCGGAGAAGCCACCGATCCTCGAAGCTTTTGGATATCGAGTCGCACCCAGAGCGGCGACGGCGGGAAAGCCACTCCGCTAGCTAGGCGGGGACGCTCGAGGAGGATGAGATTTCTTTGTCCACGCGGTCTGCGCGTACAGATTTCTCTCATTCTCTGCCTCCCGTCCTGAAGGAGAAGAACGTCCTCCTCCTCCTCCTCCTCCTCCTCCTCCTCCTCCTCCTCCTCCTCCTCCTCCTCCTCCTCCCCCCCCCACGGGAAAGACATCTTTCCTGAGGAGGGCGGGGGGGGGGGGGGAGGGGGGGGGAAGGTGATCTCTGTCTGACACTGACACTGAAAACGATGTTCTGGTGTTATTTCCATCCTGTCTCTCAGGGGTCTGGCTTGGGAACAGGAGAGAGGGAGACATTTTTCCGAAGGGACGGGACGGGACTGGATGGGGGCAGGCAGAGAAGATGGGCGCGGGCATACACGTCTTCTGGGCTCTGGGCAGATGGAGTCTGATTTCTCCGTGAACGATCGATCAGGCAAGAGCGATAGGGTGAAAAGAGGGAGACCAAAGGTCAGAAGGGCTCGGAGAAGACGGCCTAGAGAGGCCGGGGTTGGCGGACGAGCGAGCGCCGACGTCATCGGAGGCACACGCACATCGGCGCTGGTAGCCTCGGTGTCCAGTCTGTCTCTCCGTTCACGAATCATTCACCGGTGCCGCGGGGACGGGGGTGGGGGCTCGCTTTATTTATTCACTCACTCACTCACTCACTCACTCACTCACTCACTCACTCACTTCCTTTTTACCAGTCATGCAGCTCATGGTGACGGACGGACTCACGTCACGTACGTATGCGTGCACGCATGCATCTCTTCGTCCGTCCGTCCGACCGTCCGCCCGCCCGTCTCTCTCCCTCCCTCCCTCCCTCCCTCTCTGTCTGTCTGCACTTGTTGAAGAGTTGAAGAGAGTGATTCTCTACCAGGAAATGAGCTGGAGCTTGGTCGACTGGTGGATGGGGTATTTCTGGGGCGGTCCTGGTGGTGGTGGTGGTGGGGGTGGTGGGGGTGTGTGTGTGTGGGGGGGGGGGTCGTCCTCCGCCAGGACAAGGCGCGGGAGAGAGCTCTTAAAGTGGGGGTGTCTGGGCAAGAAGGAGTTCTGCGGGCAGCAGGGATGCGGGTCAGTCCATCCACCCGAAACTCAGGAGAATCGGCAGCAGCTCAGACTGGGGCCTTTTCAGACATACGCAGGGAGAGGCGTTCGGCTCCCGTCGGCCCAGCCACGGGCACCTCGGGCATCACCACAGAAAGTACCCGGAATGAACTGAGTTGGCGGGAGCCCCCAGGCGGGCAAGGCGGGCAAGGCGGGCAAGGCGGGCAGGCAGCGACCGGGGACCCGGGTCCCGGAGGTCCCTGGCCCGCCCCTTGCCCAGGCCCACAGCTCTCCTACCCTGTTCTGGGCCAGGCAGGTAGGGTCTAAGGGAGGCCGGTCCCAGAGAGTAAGTCTCCCCTAGTCCACAAACAGCCGTCCACCTCGACCTCTTCCGCCTGAGACACCAAGTCAGCGGCACCTCTGCCTGCCTGATTTTCCCGAGGACCGGCGACCCAGTGCAGGGAGGGGATGGAGAAGGCGGGGCGGCGGGTCCGGTGGATTCCTTCCAACGGGCCTCCATTCAATGGCTTCATTCATATGCAGAAAGCAGGGGAGCGTCCCCCCCTGGGCCTCGGGCTTCTCCCCGCGGAAGGGCCCGGCCGGTTTATTTTTTCTTTGGTTCACACCTCCCGCCCTCAGGCGGCAGCTTCTAAGCTTCAGGAAAGGAAACCGTTGGGGAGAAACCGCCTCTCTGGGGCAAAGAGAGTCGAGTCCACCTCCACCCCCACACCCCATTTTTCATTTTTCCGAACCCCCGGGCGACCGCGGTCAACCACGCGAGGCTCGAGCGGGATGGGGGGGGAGGGGTGGGGGTGGCGAGGATGGGGAGTGGGGTGCGCGAGCCCGGAGGCCCAACGCGGGCCCGCAGCGACGGGGGTGGGGGGGCAAGGGGAGGAGCCGGGGAGTCCTGGCGTCCTGGCGGCGGTGGACGACGGGGTTGGCGTCCCCCGCTCCACCGTGGATCGCGGGCCCGGGAAGCGCAGCCCTAAACCGCAGCCCCGGTTTCCAGGTGGAGGTTCTCGTCAGTCGTCTCCCAGCACGTACCCACCCGATGGTGGCGGTGATGATGGGGACAGGGCCGAGGAATGGCTCGCCCTCCCCCCCCCCACGCCACCCCACCCCCGCTCACTTCCCCCGGGAAATCCTCAGTCTCCTGCTGCAGAACCCACTGGCAATGTCACGCGCCCCCTCCTCACCCATCTTCAGAGCGAGGGAGGGAGGGAGGGAGGGAGGGAGGGGCGGGCGCACGCATGGAAGAACCCCACGGATGGCATCTCCGAGAGAGAGAGAGAGAGAGAGAGAGAGAGAGAGAGAGAGAGAGAGAGAGAGAGAGAGAGGAGGGGTTCTGGGGCGGCGCGGTGGGACCGAGGCTGGGGTGGGGTGGGGGCACCACGCGACTCCGAGTCGGGATCCCGGGCTCTTTCTCCACATCCGACCAGAAAAGAGCGCCCACGAGGAGGGGGAGGATGGGACCGGACTCGGCCGCCTGGGCACCGCGTGCACGGGTCTGGACCCACGGTTTCCAATGGTCCGCCGTGGGCGGCGTCCGTTTTCGTCACCCTGTCACTGACACACACGCACACGCACACGCACACGCACCCATCCCCCAGTGTCGGACCACGGTGAAGACGATGACGATCAAGACACGCCGAACCTGAACCCGAAACCGAATCGGGACACCCTCTCGTGGACTCAGAATGAGGGCGTGCCTGCCTGCCTGCCTGCCTGCCTGCCTGCCGTGTCTGCCGCGGTGAGGGTCGCCTGCAGTGTAAAAAGCCAGGGTTCGGCATTATGGAATATTTTCTGCCTGTCGTTCGGGGGGGGGGGGGGGCGGGCGGGCGGGCAGGCAGGCAGGCAGGCAGGCAGGCAGGCAAGCAAGCATCCCCTACGCACTTTTCACAGCATTGACACTGTGAGCTGTGTCTCGCCGCTGCGGCGGCGGCGGTGGTGGTTTTGGTCGTCGTTCCCTCTTCTCTCCCCTGCTCAACCATCTGCCACATGTACCCAGAGATCTGGACCACTTGCAGGCAGGAAAGGCTTCACTGCCACTGAAGAAGAACACTTTCGTCTCCTTTCACGTTGGAGGAGGAGAATACGATGACAGGCGACGGTGTTCGATTCCTGATATTCTTGACACCTTTCAAAGGTTCTCCCAATAAATGTTCTGTACAGAGTGTGACGAAGGGGCAGAGAGGTGGATGCTCACGCAATCCACCACCATCGGGAAACCTCGCCGCCTCGGGTGCAGCAGGCGACAGACACTCTCTTTCACCGGAGAGCAGCAGCTTCCGTTCCTGGGTTTCAGAGTCATTTCGGGTGGGTGGGTGGGTCGGTCCGTCCGTCCGTCCGTCCTTCTGCATGACCGCTGGCCTACGACATGACATCACATGGCTTTCAGGTTGACAACGTGGCGGCCAGAGTTTTTTCTGTTTTTCTTAACGCCCACGGCACCCGGTCTTCCTAGGTGGTCCCCCATCCGAGTACTAAGGAGGCCCGACCCTGCTGAGCTTCCGAGATCAGACGAGAATCCGGTCGGTGGAGGGTGGCATGAGAGCAGCAGACTTTCTCTTTGGTTTGGGGGGAGTAGGGGCGGGGGGGGGGGGGCGGGAGTCGGGGCTTGTCTCTGTCTCTGTCACTGTCTCTGCCTCTGTCTCTGTCCCTTTGGAGTCTGGTCGCTTCTGGAATCAATCCCTTCCCCTTCCCCTTCCCCTTCCCCTTCCCCTTCCCCTTCCCCTTCTCCTGTGGTCGGGACCCAGGGAGATGGCCCTTGGGGAGCACCGCAGAGGCGCCGAGGGTATTGCCAGGTCTCGTCCCGCCTGTCGGTGCCCACGGACGTAGTGAGCTCCTGAGCCCGACGGTGGACGGAATGTGGGGGCGGGGCGGGGTAGGGGTGGAGGGGGCACGAGGAGGAGCGTCTCCGCGTGTCCGTTCGCCATCGGCAGGTGGAAGGGAGGAAGACATGATGTTCCCTCCATCTCTTGCCCTTCGGAGTCTTTGGCCGAGACCGACCCCTGTCACCCAAAGACATAGGAAATGAGGATACGGGGGGGGGGGGGGGGAGAGAGAGACACACACACCACACACAGAGAGAGAGAGACACACACACACAGAGAGAGAGCGAGAGAGAGCGAGAGAGAGAGAGAGCGGGAGAGGGAGAGGGAGAGGGAGAGACAGAGACAGAGACAGAGACAGAGACAGAGACAGAGACAGCGCGCACGTCTGTCTGGCGGGAGCGACCGCTCCCGGGGGTCACGGGAAATGGCGGCTCGGGATTCCCGATTCTGTCTGTCGCATCTTCCGCAGGAGAGCAGAAGTCAAATCGTAGAAAACGGACGGGAGGCGGGAGAGTGATTTTCTGTGGGTTTCAGAGGTCGGCCCACCGCGGGGAGGTCAGCGAATGGGGAGGAGGGAGGAAACGAAAACGAACCGAGCAAGGATTCGTTTTCGCGACCCGTCCTCTAGGCTTCCTCTCCCGCGTTCGCGGCGGAAAGCAGAAGGGCGAGGCAGCGTGTCCCTGTCAGGCTCCTGCCGCTCTCCTCCCGGAGTGCCATGCGTTTCAAAATCACCAGTGGGGCACCACCGCGGTGTGTTTCGGGGTGGGGGGTGGGCGTGGCGGGGAGCCGCTTTGACGGATTCCAGTTTTCCTCTTTTCTCACGGGGGTGGGGGCGGGTATCCCCGCTCCGGGCGACGTGCGTCCCGGACACCGTACCCCGTTCCCCCGTTCGGAAGTGATTTCTACGGGCACGTGCCCATCCCTTCCAAGGTGTCGGACCGGCGGCGAGTCCGGTGGGCCTTCCATCAGGAGAGGCGATCCCACCCAAGTATCGGTGGACATGTGTCCCAGGGCGAAGGCGGGCCCCTCGAACCCAGGAGAGCGTGGAAA
>PUFA01000255.1:2090000-2102500 GCA_003508835.1 Eonycteris spelaea | reverse complement strand
CGACAGCCACCGGCACGCGGCCCCGGGGTCGGCGGCGACCTCCGGACGGCGGAGGGGACGAGAGGCGGGCCCCGCGGCGACATCAAGTGCGCCGGGGGGGAGGGGGGTCGGGGGTGGCGGGGAAGGCGACGGCGCGGCCGTGAGGTGCCCGGCGAGGAGAACACAAGTAGTAAGCCGCCCGGGACACACGCGGGGTCTCACCGCCAGGGGCCTCCAAGCACAAGGGCGGTCCCGCGGCACCCGGGAAGGCTGCGCACCTCGCGGGACCGGGGCCGGCCCCGCCGCCAGCGCGACGGCCGCGCCCGATCCCCGGAGAGAACGACGCCGCTCTTCGCCCGCGCGCACCCCCGAACCCGCTCGCAGCGTCCCCGCCACGCCTCCGAGCGCTCGGGGGCCGAGAGCACCTCGCCCGGGGACGCCGCCGGCCCCGTGGGAGGGGCCGGGGGCGACACCCGCACACGGCGCAGGGCCGGTCTCGGTCCCGAGGCGCGAAGGCGGGGGTTCGGGTCGGCCGCGGCGGGGGGGGAGGGGGCCCGCGGCGGAAGGGCGCGGGCGCAAGCGGAGGGACCCGGCGTGCCTCGGACGCGGACGGGCCACCAGGAAAACCACGCGGGCGGTCCCGCGACGCCTGGGACGCCGGCCGGCCCTCAGCCACCCGACCTCGAGCCTCCGCGAGACCCGCCCCCGCCGACGGGGGCCCCCCTCCCCCAAACCGCGCGCGGTCCTCGCCGCGAGGACCGCCTCTCATCCCGTCCAGCCACCCGGTCCGGTCCGGTCCGGCCGGACTCCGGGGCCTGCGTCCCGGGGGGAGCGCTCCCCCCAACACATACACAACACCCCGGACGGGGCGGCCCCCCGAGAGCCCAGATGCCCGCGCGGCAACCCGCCGGCTGCGGCCCGGGGCGGGAGCGGGCGGGGACCTGCCGGGGAGCGCGACACGCCCCGGGCTACACGGAACCCCACGGGCCCGCGGCGGGAGAGCCGCACACGCGCCCCCGCCGCACACAGCGAGCCCCGCGACGGACGCCGGCCCGGCCCGGCGGGACCCTCCCCCGCCTCGGTGGGGGGAGGCGCGGGCCGCGGTAGGCAGAGCATCTTTGCGCTCGGGGCCCACAGCGAAGGGACCCGTGCCCACACGAGGGAGGTGGCCGCTCGTGGCGGCCACCACGCGCAGAGGAGGGGCGGCGGCTGGGGGGTCCGGTACCCCAAGGCACCCTCTCGGATCGCTAGAGAAGGCTGTCTCACCGAGGGCGCATCGCCCCCCAGAAGCCCGTCGACCGCAACCCCCCTTCCGGGGCGGGCCCCGCCAAGGTGACGAGGGCGGGGAAGCGGGATCGGCGGTGCGGGGTCGGCACGGGGCATCACAGCGAGCGTTCGCGGTCGGGGCCGGCAGGCAGGCGGGCATGCGGGACCCGTGCTGCCTTCAGGCACGCCCCCGTCGGCGCGAGGCCCGGCCAGGCGTCGCACCGACGGGGACACACACGCCAGGGCGGCGGAAAAGGCGGCGCGCCCCGCTAAGAGTCAGCCGGCGACCGGCGTCGCCGGCTCGGCCCACCGCGATCGCTCACACGCCTCCCGCGGGCACCCCCTAGCGAGGGCGACGGGAGACGCGCGCCCAAGCCCCTGGCGTCCCCCGCCGCGACGCGCGGCGGGGCGACGCACTCACCCGCGGCCCCACCTCCCAAAGGGGGGCGTGGGGACCGTGGACGGGCGTGCCTCCCCTTACCGGGCTCGACTCCCTCTCCCCACGCCCCTCAGGGATGTACACGGCCACGGCGGCGGCCCGAGGAGGGGGGTGGGGGTGGTCGCTGGGAACGGGGAACGACACCGCCAGCTCGGCTTCGGGCACCTGAAAGGCGACCTGGAGCGCTCCAGGGGCACCACAGAGAGCCAGGCGACGCGCGCGCTGGCGCGGCGCGGCGGGGCGGAACCCACCCCCGGCGCGGGGTGGGGGCCGCCCGCGGGACACAGCCCGGAGGCGAGGCGGAGTGTCCGCTGCGTCGGGAGACCCCGTCTCCGCCAACCCCACGTGAGAGGCAGCGGGACGAAGTCGGGCCGGGTCCCGCACCCCTGCTCCTCCACACCACGCCGGCGGGCGGGGAGGAGAGGCGAGGGGCCCCGCGGGCAGAGCGAGAAGAGCGGTCCCATTCAGCAGGAATGTCCGTCCCTCGTCTGGCGCGGCTTAGGCCCGGCCCAGGAGAGCGCGACGTCACCACATCGATCGATCCGCACGGCGGGAAGAGCCTCTGGCTAACCTCCCGCGCGGGGAAGCGAGGCCAGGCTAACGAGACCGTGGAGGTCCCGCTCCTGCCAGTCCACGGGGCAGGCGACGGGGAAACGCGGTGGGGGGCTCGCGGGAGCCGCGTGGGCAGAGCCGTCGCACACCGCACCCAGGCGCGCCTGGGGCAGGGGAGCACGCGGGGACCAGAGGGACCCGGCGGCACTTTCTCCCCCGCCACCCTCGGGTGCTAGAGACCGGAGGGGTCGACCACCGTCCGTCGGGACGCGCGGGAGCCGGCGCACAGGCCCGCGGAAGGGCGCCTCGCGCCTCGGCGACGGGAGTCGGGCCCCAGGTCGCGTCCGAGAGAGAGCCCGAGACAGACCAGGAGAGCCCCACGCGCGGCCAGAAGACCGACCCCGTCACTCGCGCACAGTCACCGACGAGCAGCCCGTCGACACCTATCTGGTGGCACAAAACGCCAAGGTCGGCCGAAAGAATGTCCGCGCCCGTGGGCGGGGCTTATCCACGGATCTCGGGGGCCTCCTCGGAAACGAGGCTCGGCCACCCGGCCCCAGCACGACCCCATCAGCGCTGTGACCCGGGGGGGGGGGGGGCGGGGGGGGGAGGGGGCGACGGTCGGGGAAACGCCCCCCACCCGGGGTGGGGGGGAAACCTCTTTTACCGAGAGCACCTGGTCGACCCCCGAAGGTCGGTTACGAGAGCGGGAGCGGGCCGGGGGCGCACGGCGTCCCTCCCCTGCCTCCCACGCCTGCTCGTCGGGACTGGGGGGGGGGGAGGGGAAATAATAATGTCCCCAGGAGGCGCCTTCGTGGGGACGTCCCGCCGGAGGGGCCGGCCCACGCGAGACGCGATCAAAGACACCGCGGGTGCAAGCTCCACCCCGAAGGCCGGGACCCGCGCGCGCGTCACGCCCCCACCACGGTCCCCCACCTCCGGAACCAGTGGCACCCACCGGGCGGGACCCCCCGCGAGCACGCAAAACGGGCCGTGGACGCCCTCCCGGGCCACCGGCGCGGGCACAGGGCCCGACGCGTTCTAGGTCTCCGGACTGGGATTTGGCCGCCTTCATCCCGCGGAGGCGCTTCGGACGACCGGACCCCAGGAGGGACGTCGCCCGCGCAGAGGGTAGCGGCCAGCGTTTAGCGGGGGGGGGGGGGGGGCGGGGGGGGAGTCGGGGAGGGCGAGCGTGCGAGGTGGGGCGGGGGGGGGCGCTCTCCTCCCCGGGGGCCAAACCCGACGGGCCGGTTCGGTGAGCCCCTGCGGAACGGGGCGCGTCCAGACATCCGCGTGCGGGGAGGCGATCGGGCGCGGGACACCCTCTTCCCCTACCCATTCCCATTCCCCGCGGCGGCCACGGTCGGTCCCCGCGCGCGGAGGGACACCGGCGGGCGCCGGGCGACACGTTCAGGCAGCGCAGGAGGCGAGCGAAGGGCGCTCCCTCATACTCCTGCAGGTCCAATCTCCGGCGACCGGGTGACGCGCGGCCACCCCGGCTCCACCGGGACGATTCCGCTAGTGACGCCGGGCTCCTGGAACGCTGCGTCGGACACCGCGGCCAAATCCGATCCCTTGTCGCGGTCGCCGGCGCTCCGGAGGGAAGGAGCGATATAAAAGCGGCCGCCAGGTGGCGCCCGACAACCGGCGCGAACGTCAGCGGGACGGATCCGGATCGCTGGCCGGCGAGGGCGCCCTGTCGGCCGGCCCGGCCGCCCGATCACGCCCCGGTCCGCCTCGGATCGCGTCTCTCGGCTCGGGGCGGCCCGGCGGCGCTGCGCCCGCGGCGGAGCTCCCGGCCGGCACCGGGCGAGCCCGGCGCCGCGAGGAGAACGTGGAATTTCCTATGGCAAGCGGGGGCCACAAGAGGGGGAACAGACCGGCCAGGTGCAAACCCGTGGGTGGGCAGCGGGAGCGTCTCCCGGGCTCCCGGGGAGGACTTAGAAAAAGTTTTCGCTGCCTGGGGCTGTCAACTCGAACATCAGGCAAGGACTCCAAGGAACAAAGGAACGTTTTCTGTCCTGTCCTGTCCCGTGCTGTCGTGTCCCCCTCCTCTCCTCTCCTCTCCTCTCCACTCCACTCCACTCCACTCCACTCCACTCCACTCCACTCCACTCCACTCCTCTCTTCCCAACTCCACCCCCGCCCCTTTTGCTGTCCCTCCAACCCTCTCCCCTCCCCCGTCCCCCTCCCCTCCCCCTCCTCTTTAACCCGGGCAGCGACCGACAGCCACCGAACAACAACGGAGCAAACCGTTTTCAAGAAATCTGTCTGCGCGTCGGCGGCCACCAAGGCCCGAGACACAGCAAACGGGTGGGTGCAGACGTCGGCCGTGGATTCCAGCACGACTCACCGCAACGGCAAGGATGTCGACCGCGACCCCGAAATGTGAAGGAGGGCGGCATGTGGTGGGGGGTGGGGGGGGGGAAATCACCCAGAGCCGAGCATCGAATGAATCCAATGGCGGCCCCCGCGGTCCGTCGGAGGGCCACAGCTTCTCGCGAGTCGGCGCTGTCGTCACGCCCACGCTCAGCTACCTTGCGAACCCATCCGAGCCCTTCACACCCAGCGTCTGCGCTTTTCAGGCGTCCGTGCCAATTGACCTCTCGTGGATAACATTCCCTGTGGATTATCCGTGGTGGCGGATGGACGAGGAGAGACGAGTAGGCGACCCAACCATACACGCACTTGGCTGGGGGGGGGGGGGTTGCGCGTGCGTGCGTGCGTGTGTGTGCGTGCGTGCGTGCGTGCGTGCGTGCGTGCGTGTGTGTGTGTGTCAGAAATCTCAGAGGAAATGTTGAGATCTTGGGCCAGGCCAAGAGATTGTAAGACTGGGCCTCTAAAGCGTGACGCAGAAGAAGAAACGGAGACATCAGGAGATGTCGGGAGTAGAAACTAAAGCGCCGTGAAACACCCTCTGAAGACAGTGAAGCGATCGAGGAAAGAGGCACCCTCAAACCACAGCAGCAGTATGGTCTTAAAGAAAAGAAAACCATGGAGAAAAGATGGAAGGAAGGAAGGAAGGAAGGAAGGAAGGAAGGAAGGAAGGAAGGAAGGAGGCAGGCAGGCAGGCAGGCAGACAGGACGGACCAAAGACTCACGACAGTCATTTCACCCGAGGGGGACGGGAGAGGGGGTGGCGGGCAGGGCGGGGGAGGGGTGGCAAGAAAACGGAAAAGAAAGGAAAATCTCCCGGGAAAGACTCGACCCGGTGGTGGTTTTCCAAACATTCCAAGGAACATCACGTCGAGACGGGGTGAACTCTGGACACGGCCACCAGGATACCCCCCACGGAATAGAGAAGGGGAACGGTAACCAATTGCCGGTGAGGTCCGGCGGTCGAGAAACCGAGTCGCTCTCACGTGACACCCGCGTTGACGTCCAACGGCACGGCCGCTGTGGAAGACGGCGCGGTGCTTTCCAAACGCGCAAACCGAGGAGAACAACCATCCCTCACAAGGACCGCAGGACCCAGAACACTCGGCCCCAGGATCGTGCCTCAGAAGGTCGAGCCCCCGTGCAGGTCTGAGGTGTTCAGAACTTGCACGTTCGAGAGAGCGAGAGAGAAGACAGACGTGATTCCCGGCCCTGCTCCAGGGCGGGTGGGGGGGGAGGGGCCGGGAAGGGGACCGTGAAGCCCTTCCTTAGATAGTCCTGCCCTATGAGAGGGGTCTGCTCTGCGGAGCCAGGGGCCTCGGTTAGTCGAGGCTCAGAGCCTTCCACTGCCCCGCCAGCCTATCGGCACCTCCCCCCCCCCCGGCCCGCCCCCAGACCGGAGCGGCGTGTCGGTCGCAGTCCGCGAAGCGACATCGCGATCACCCCCGAGTCCGTCCAGAGTTGACATATGGGTTCACGTCAGAGTGTCGTACAAGCAGTCCCCCGGATGTCGACAGATGTATCTCATCACGCTGGGAGCGTATAGAACAGGCAGCCTCGCCACCTTCAGAGTTTTCTGTGACTCCACCGGTTCGTCACCCTCCACACGTGTCCTATCTCGCCGGCACCGTGAGGTCCGTGGCCTTTTCCTGCGGGCTTCTCTCCCACGGTCATACGCAGCGAAGGCTCCCCGCCGGCCCCCTCAAGGCTCCCGTGGCGTAGCGCTCTCGTGCCTCAGGAGCGCCGGCCAACGCACATTCCGTCCCCCACCCGGACACACCACGATCTGTGTGTGCGTTCGCCTCCCGAAGGGCATCTCGGTGGCCTCGGAGACCCTGGCAGGGATGAAGAAAGCCTCTGGGAATGTCTGCGTGCAGGTGTCGCCGTGGAAGGAAGGACGTTTTCGAAGCGTCGGGGTCCGTCTCTACCGAGGAGCGGGATGGAGGGATGGATGGATGGATGGATGGATGGATGGATGGATGGAGGCGGAGGCATGGAGCGGATGGACGGGCCGGCGGACGGACGGATCCGGTGGACAGAGTCTGCACGTGTCCTTTGAGAAAGACACCCGTCCATAATCCCTAGAGTCCCTTGACCAGGTCACCGAGAGGAGAGGGCACGTCAGCACACACCGAAGAACGGAGCCAAGGACAGAAGTGGAATCCGAAGGTACCGAAAAGGAAGAGGTCACCGAGGCGGAAACCTGACCTCCAACCTTCTGAGGGGTCAGGGCCCGGCGGGCCTGAGAATTCAAGGCACACGGACCCCGAAGCTTTCGTGTTTTCGTGACAGGGGCAGTCAGCCTCAGAAAACCGGAGGAGACCCGGAGAAGCCACCGATCCTCGAAGCTTTTGGATATCGAGTCGCACCCAGAGCGGCGACGGCGGGAAAGCCACTCCGCTAGCTAGGCGGGGACGCTCGAGGAGGATGAGATTTCTTTGTCCACGCGGTCTGCGCGTACAGATTTCTCTCATTCTCTGCCTCCCGTCCTGAAGGAGAAGAACGTCCTCCTCCTCCTCTTCCTCCTCCTCCTCCTCCTCCTCCTCCTCCTCCTCCTCCTCCTCCTCCCCCCCCCCACGGGAAAGACATCTTTCCTGAGGAGGGCGGGGGGGGGGGGAGGGGGGGGGAAGGTGATCTCTGTCTGACACTGACACTGAAAACGATGTTCTGGTGTTATTTCCATCCTGTCTCTCAGGGGTCTGGCTTGGGAACAGGAGAGAGGGAGACATTTTTCCGAAGGGACGGGACGGGACTGGATGGGGGCAGGCAGAGAAGATGGGCGCGGGCATACACGTCTTCTGGGCTCTGGGCAGATGGAGTCTGATTTCTCCGTGAACGATCGATCAGGCAAGAGCGATAGGGTGAAAAGAGGGAGACCAAAGGTCAGAAGGGCTCGGAGAAGACGGCCTAGAGAGGCCGGGGTTGGCGGACGAGCGAGCGCCGACGTCATCGGAGGCACACGCACATCGGCGCTGGTAGCCTCGGTGTCCAGTCTGTCTCTCCGTTCACGAATCATTCACCGGTGCCGCGGGGACGGGGGTGGGGGCTCGCTTTATTTATTCACTCACTCACTCACTCACTCACTCACTCACTCACTCACTCACTTCCTTTTTACCAGTCATGCAGCTCATGGTGACGGACGGACTCACGTCACGTACGTATGCGTGCACGCATGCATCTCTTCGTCCGTCCGTCCGACCGTCCGCCCGCCCGTCTCTCTCCCTCCCTCCCTCCCTCCCTCTCTGTCTGTCTGCACTTGTTGAAGAGTTGAAGAGAGTGATTCTCTACCAGGAAATGAGCTGGAGCTTGGTCGACTGGTGGATGGGGTATTTCTGGGGCGGTCCTGGTGGTGGTGGTGGTGGGGGTGGTGGGGGTGTGTGTGTGGGGGGGGGGGTCGTCCTCCGCCAGGACAAGGCGCGGGAGAGAGCTCTTAAAGTGGGGGTGTCTGGGCAAGAAGGAGTTCTGCGGGCAGCAGGGATGCGGGTCAGTCCATCCACCCGAAACTCAGGAGAATCGGCAGCAGCTCAGACTGGGGCCTTTTCAGACATACGCAGGGAGAGGCGTTCGGCTCCCGTCGGCCCAGCCACGGGCACCTCGGGCATCACCACAGAAAGTACCCGGAATGAACTGAGTTGGCGGGAGCCCCCAGGCGGGCAAGGCGGGCAAGGCGGGCAAGGCGGGCAGGCAGCGACCGGGGACCCGGGTCCCGGAGGTCCCTGGCCCGCCCCTTGCCCAGGCCCACAGCTCTCCTACCCTGTTCTGGGCCAGGCAGGTAGGGTCTAAGGGAGGCCGGTCCCAGAGAGTAAGTCTCCCCTAGTCCACAAACAGCCGTCCACCTCGACCTCTTCCGCCTGAGACACCAAGTCAGCGGCACCTCTGCCTGCCTGATTTTCCCGAGGACCGGCGACCCAGTGCAGGGAGGGGATGGAGAAGGCGGGGCGGCGGGTCCGGTGGATTCCTTCCAACGGGCCTCCATTCAATGGCTTCATTCATATGCAGAAAGCAGGGGAGCGTCCCCCCCTGGGCCTCGGGCTTCTCCCCGCGGAAGGGCCCGGCCGGTTTATTTTTTCTTTGGTTCACACCTCCCGCCCTCAGGCGGCAGCTTCTAAGCTTCAGGAAAGGAAACCGTTGGGGAGAAACCGCCTCTCTGGGGCAAAGAGAGTCGAGTCCACCTCCACCCCCACACCCCATTTTTCATTTTTCCGAACCCCCGGGCGACCGCGGTCAACCACGCGAGGCTCGAGCGGGATGGGGGGGGAGGGGTGGGGTGGCGAGGATGGGGAGTGGGGTGCGCGAGCCCGGAGGCCCAACGCGGGCCCGCAGCGACGGGGGTGGGGGGGCAAGGGGAGGAGCCGGGGAGTCCTGGCGTCCTGGCGGCGGTGGACGACGGGGTTGGCGTCCCCCGCTCCACCGTGGATCGCGGGCCCGGGAAGCGCAGCCCTAAACCGCAGCCCCGGTTTCCAGGTGGAGGTTCTCGTCAGTCGTCTCCCAGCACGTACCCACCCGATGGTGGCGGTGATGATGGGGACAGGGCCGAGGAATGGCTCGCCCTCCCCCCCCCCACGCCACCCCACCCCCGCTCACTTCCCCCGGGAAATCCTCAGTCTCCTGCTGCAGAACCCACTGGCAATGTCACGCGCCCCCTCCTCACCCATCTTCAGAGCGAGGGAGGGAGGGAGGGAGGGAGGGAGGGGCGGGCGCACGCATGGAAGAACCCCACGGATGGCATCTCCGAGAGAGAGAGAGAGAGAGAGAGAGAGAGAGAGAGAGAGAGAGAGAGAGAGAGAGAGAGAGAGAGAGAGAGAGGAGGGGTTCTGGGGCGGCGCGGTGGGACCGAGGCTGGGGTGGGGTGGGGGCACCACGCGACTCCGAGTCGGGATCCCGGGCTCGTTCTCCACATCCGACCAGAAAAGAGCGCCCACGAGGAGGGGGAGGATGGGACCGGACTCGGCCGCCTGGGCACCGCGTGCACGGGTCTGGACCCACGGTTTCCAATGGTCCGCCGTGGGCGGCGTCCGTTTTCGTCACCCTGTCACTGACACACACGCACACGCACACGCACACGCACCCATCCCCCAGTGTCGGACCACGGTGAAGACGATGACGATCAAGACACGCCGAACCTGAACCCGAAACCGAATCGGGACACCCTCTCGTGGACTCAGAATGAGGGCGTGCCTGCCTGCCTGCCTGCCTGCCTGCCTGCCGTGTCTGCCGCGGTGAGGGTCGCCTGCAGTGTAAAAAGCCAGGGTTCGGCATTATGGAATATTTTCTGCCTGTCGTTCGGGGGGGGGGGGGGGGGCGGGCGGGCAGGCAGGCAGGCAGGCAGGCAGGCAGGCAAGCAAGCATCCCCTACGCACTTTTCACAGCATTGACACTGTGAGCTGTGTCTCGCCGCTGCGGCGGCGGCGGTGGTGGTTTTGGTCGTCGTTCCCTCTTCTCTCCCCTGCTCAACCATCTGCCACATGTACCCAGAGATCTGGACCACTTGCAGGCAGGAAAGGCTTCACTGCCACTGAAGAAGAACACTTTCGTCTCCTTTCACGTTGGAGGAGGAGAATACGATGACAGGCGACGGTGTTCGATTCCTGATATTCTTGACACCTTTCAAAGGTTCTCCCAATAAATGTTCTGTACAGAGTGTGACGAAGGGGCAGAGAGGTGGATGCTCACGCAATCCACCACCATCGGGAAACCTCGCCGCCTCGGGTGCAGCAGGCGACAGACACTCTCTTTCACCGGAGAGCAGCTTCCGTTCGCTGGGTTTCAGAGTCATTTCGGGTGGGTGGGTGGGTCGGTCCGTCCGTCCGTCCGTCCTTCTGCATGACCGCTGGCCTACGACATGACATCACATGGCTTTCAGGTTGACAACGTGGCGGCCAGAGTTTTTTCTGTTTTTCTTAACGCCCACGGCACCCGGTCTTCCTAGGTGGTCCCCCATCCGAGTACTAAGGAGGCCCGACCCTGCTGAGCTTCCGAGATCAGACGAGAATCCGGTCGGTGGAGGGTGGCATGAGAGCAGCAGACTTTCTCTTTGGTTTGGGGGGAGTAGGGGCGGGGGGGGGGGGCGGGGAGTCGGGGCTTGTCTCTGTCTCTGTCACTGTCTCTGCCTCTGTCTCTGTCCCTTTGGAGTCTGGTCGCTTCTGGAATCAATCCCTTCCCCTTCCCCTTCCCCTTCCCCTTCCCCTTCCCCTTCCCCTTCTCCTGTGGTCGGGACCCAGGGAGATGGCCCTTGGGGAGCACCGCAGAGGCGCCGAGGGTATTGCCAGGTCTCGTCCCGCCTGTCGGTGCCCACGGACGTAGTGAGCTCCTGAGCCCGACGGTGGACGGAATGTGGGGGCGGGGCGGGGTAGGGGTGGAGGGGGCACGAGGAGGAGCGTCTCCGCGTGTCCGTTCGCCATCGGCAGGTGGAAGGGAGGAAGACATGATGTTCCCTCCATCTCTTGCCCTTCGGAGTCTTTGGCCGAGACCGACCCCTGTCACCCAAAGACATAGGAAATGAGGATACGGGGGGGGGGGGGGGGGGAGAGAGACACACACACCACACACAGAGAGAGAGAGACACACACACACAGAGAGAGAGCGAGAGAGAGCGAGAGAGAGCGAGAGCGGGAGAGGGAGAGGGAGAGGGAGAGACAGAGACAGAGACAGAGACAGAGACAGAGACAGAGACAGCGCGCACGTCTGTCTGGCGGGAGCGACCGCTCCCGGGGGTCACGGGAAATGGCGGCTCGGGATTCCCGATTCTGTCTGTCGCATCTTCCGCAGGAGAGCAGAAGTCAAATCGTAGAAAACGGACGGGAGGCGGGAGAGTGATTTTCTGTGGGTTTCAGAGGTCGGCCCACCGCGGGGAGGTCAGCGAATGGGGAGGAGGGAGGAAACGAAAACGAACCGAGCAAGGATTCGTTTTCGCGACCCGTCCTCTAGGCTTCCTCTCCCGCGTTCGCGGCGGAAAGCAGAAGGGCGAGGCAGCGTGTCCCTGTCAGGCTCCTGCCGCTCTCCTCCCGGAGTGCCATGCGTTTCAAAATCACCAGTGGGGCACCACCGCGGTGTGTTTCGGGGTGGGGGGTGGGCGTGGCGGGGAGCCGCTTTGACGGATTCCAGTTTTCCTCTTTTCTCACGGGGGTGGGGGCGGGGGTATCCCCGCTCCGGGCGACGTGCGTCCCGGACACCGTACCCCGTTCCCCCGTTCGGAAGTGATTTCTACGGGCACGTGCCCATCCCTTCCAAGGTGTCGGACCGGCGGCGAGTCCGGTGGGCCTTCCATCAGGAGAGGCGATCCCACCCAAGTATCGGTGGACATGTGTCCCAGGGCGAAGGCGGGCCCCTCGAACCCAGGAGAGCGTGGAAATTCCAGAACACGTCTGTTGCCGTCCGAAAGGCTCACCGGGGACACGGACGAAGCCGTAGAAAGGGAACGGAGCACCGTGACACGTGCCGAGAGAGCCGGCCGAGTCTCCGAAAGCCTTCCGCTCGGTGAAAGGATTCCCCAGTCGTCCAGAGGACACAGGGTGGACGACGGATGTGTGCGCTTTCATGGTGAGGACATAGGCCGAAGAGTCAAATCCTCGAGGGAGAAAGCAGATCGGGGGTGGGGGCGGGGGCGGGCCTCCTCTTGGAAATGAGGGATGATGTTGTGGACGACGAGGTGCTCGCTGGGCGCACAGCACAGCGTCGCGATGAGACCGCAGAAGCCCCCTCAAAATGTGTACACTCTGAAACGGGTGCAATTACACAGCTCGAGTGAGTGAGTGGGTGAGTGAGTGAGCGAGCGAGTGAGTGAGCGAGCGAGTGGTGAGAGGGGTGAAAAAAAAAAAAAAAGGAAGGAGGGTCAGTACAGGACATGCATTCATAGATACATCCACACACAGAGACATACCTGCTACCT
>PUFA01000255.1:1800000-2077500 GCA_003508835.1 Eonycteris spelaea | reverse complement strand
CCCGGCGTGCCTCGGACGCGGACGGGCCACCAGGAAAACCACGCGGGCGGTCCCGCGACGCCTGGGACGCCGGCCGGCCCTCAGCCACCCGACCTCGAGCCTCCGCGAGACCCGCCCCCGCCGACGGGGGCCCCCCTCCCCCAAACCGCGCGCGGTCCTCGCCGCGAGGACCGCCTCTCATCCCGTCCAGCCACCCGGTCCGGTCCGGTCCGGCCGGACTCCGGGGCCTGCGTCCCGGGGGGAGCGCTCCCCCCAACACATACACAACACCCCGGACGGGGCGGCCCCCCGAGAGCCCAGATGCCCGCGCGGCAACCCGCCGGCTGCGGCCCGGGGCGGGAGCGGGCGGGGACCTGCCGGGGAGCGCGACACGCCCCGGGCTACACGGAACCCCACGGGCCCGCGGCGGGAGAGCCGCACACGCGCCCCCGCCGCACACAGCGAGCCCCGCGACGGACGCCGGCCCGGCCCGGCGGGACCCTCCCCCGCCTCGGTGGGGGGAGGCGCGGGCCGCGGTAGGCAGAGCATCTTTGCGCTCGGGGCCCACAGCGAAGGGACCCGTGCCCACACGAGGGAGGTGGCCGCTCGTGGCGGCCACCACGCGCAGAGGAGGGGCGGCGGCTGGGGGGTCCGGTACCCCAAGGCACCCTCTCGGATCGCTAGAGAAGGCTGTCTCACCGAGGGCGCATCGCCCCCCAGAAGCCCGTCGACCGCAACCCCCCTTCCGGGGCGGGCCCCGCCAAGGTGACGAGGGCGGGGAAGCGGGATCGGCGGTGCGGGGTCGGCACGGGGCATCACAGCGAGCGTTCGCGGTCGGGGCCGGCAGGCAGGCGGGCATGCGGGACCCGTGCTGCCTTCAGGCACGCCCCCGTCGGCGCGAGGCCCGGCCAGGCGTCGCACCGACGGGGACACACACGCCAGGGCGGCGGAAAAGGCGGCGCGCCCCGCTAAGAGTCAGCCGGCGACCGGCGTCGCCGGCTCGGCCCACCGCGATCGCTCACACGCCTCCCGCGGGCACCCCCTAGCGAGGGCGACGGGAGACGCGCGCCCAAGCCCCTGGCGTCCCCCGCCGCGACGCGCGGCGGGGCGACGCACTCACCCGCGGCCCCACCTCCCAAAGGGGGGCGTGGGGACCGTGGACGGGCGTGCCTCCCCTTACCGGGCTCGACTCCCTCTCCCCACGCCCCTCAGGGATGTACACGGCCACGGCGGCGGCCCGAGGAGGGGGGTGGGGGTGGTCGCTGGGAACGGGGAACGACACCGCCAGCTCGGCTTCGGGCACCTGAAAGGCGACCTGGAGCGCTCCAGGGGCACCACAGAGAGCCAGGCGACGCGCGCGCTGGCGCGGCGCGGCGGGGCGGAACCCACCCCCGGCGCGGGGTGGGGGCCGCCCGCGGGACACAGCCCGGAGGCGAGGCGGAGTGTCCGCTGCGTCGGGAGACCCCGTCTCCGCCAACCCCACGTGAGAGGCAGCGGGACGAAGTCGGGCCGGGTCCCGCACCCCTGCTCCTCCACACCACGCCGGCGGGCGGGGAGGAGAGGCGAGGGGCCCCGCGGGCAGAGCGAGAAGAGCGGTCCCATTCAGCAGGAATGTCCGTCCCTCGTCTGGCGCGGCTTAGGCCCGGCCCAGGAGAGCGCGACGTCACCACATCGATCGATCCGCACGGCGGGAAGAGCCTCTGGCTAACCTCCCGCGCGGGGAAGCGAGGCCAGGCTAACGAGACCGTGGAGGTCCCGCTCCTGCCAGTCCACGGGGCAGGCGACGGGGAAACGCGGTGGGGGGCTCGCGGGAGCCGCGTGGGCAGAGCCGTCGCACACCGCACCCAGGCGCGCCTGGGGCAGGGGAGCACGCGGGGACCAGAGGGACCCGGCGGCACTTTCTCCCCCGCCACCCTCGGGTGCTAGAGACCGGAGGGGTCGACCACCGTCCGTCGGGACGCGCGGGAGCCGGCGCACAGGCCCGCGGAAGGGCGCCTCGCGCCTCGGCGACGGGAGTCGGGCCCCAGGTCGCGTCCGAGAGAGAGCCCGAGACAGACCAGGAGAGCCCCACGCGCGGCCAGAAGACCGACCCCGTCACTCGCGCACAGTCACCGACGAGCAGCCCGTCGACACCTATCTGGTGGCACAAAACGCCAAGGTCGGCCGAAAGAATGTCCGCGCCCGTGGGCGGGGCTTATCCACGGATCTCGGGGGCCTCCTCGGAAACGAGGCTCGGCCACCCGGCCCCAGCACGACCCCATCAGCGCTGTGACCCGGGGGGGGGGGGGGGGCGGGGGGGAGGGGCGACGGTCGGGGAAACGCCCCCCACCCGGGGTGGGGGGGAAACCTCTTTTACCGAGAGCACCTGGTCGACCCCCGAAGGTCGGTTACGAGAGCGGGAGCGGGCCGGGGCGCACGGCGTCCCTCCCCTGCCTCCCACGCCTGCTCGTCGGGACTGGGGGGGGGGGGGAGGGGAAATAATAATGTCCCCAGGAGGCGCCTTCGTGGGGACGTCCCCCGGAGGGGCCGGCCCACGCGAGACGCGATCAAAGACACCGCGGGTGCAAGCTCCACCCCGAAGGCCGGGACCCGCGCGCGCGTCACGCCCCCACCACGGTCCCCACCTCCGGAACCAGTGGCACCCACCGGGCGGGACCCCCGCGAGCACGCAAAACGGGCCGTGGACGCCCTCCCGGGCCACCGGCGCGGGCACAGGGCCCGACGCGTTCTAGGTCTCCGGACTGGGATTTGGCCGCCTTCATCCCGCGGAGGCGCTTCGGACGACCGGACCCCAGGAGGGACGTCGCCCGCGCAGAGGGTAGCGGCCAGCGTTTAGCGGGGGGGGGGGGGGGGGGCGGGGGGGGGAGTCGGGGAGGGCGAGCGTGCGAGGTGGGGCGGGGGGGGGCGCTCTCCTCCCCGGGGGCCAAACCCGACGGGCCGGTTCGGTGAGCCCCTGCGGAACGGGGCGCGTCCAGACATCCGCGTGCGGGGAGGCGATCGGGCGCGGGACACCCTCTTCCCCTACCCATTCCCATTCCCCGCGGCGGCCACGGTCGGTCCCCGCGCGCGGAGGGACACCGGCGGGCGCCGGGCGACACGTTCAGGCAGCGCAGGAGGCGAGCGAAGGGCGCTCCCTCATACTCCTGCAGGTCCAATCTCCGGCGACCGGGTGACGCGCGGCCACCCCGGCTCCACCGGGACGATTCCGCTAGTGACGCCGGGCTCCTGGAACGCTGCGTCGGACACCGCGGCCAAATCCGATCCCTTGTCGCGGTCGCCGGCGCTCCGGAGGGAAGGAGCGATATAAAAGCGGCCGCCAGGTGGCGCCCGACAACCGGCGCGAACGTCAGCGGGACGGATCCGGATCGCTGGCCGGCGAGGGCGCCCTGTCGGCCGGCCCGGCCGCCCGATCACGCCCCGGTCCGCCTCGGATCGCGTCTCTCGGCTCGGGGCGGCCCGGCGGCGCTGCGCCCGCGGCGGAGCTCCCGGCCGGCACCGGGCGAGCCCGGCGCCGCGAGGAGAACGTGGAATTTCCTATGGCAAGCGGGGGCCACAAGAGGGGGAACAGACCGGCCAGGTGCAAACCCGTGGGTGGGCAGCGGGAGCGTCTCCCGGGCTCCCGGGGAGGACTTAGAAAAAGTTTTCGCTGCCTGGGGCTGTCAACTCGAACATCAGGCAAGGACTCCAAGGAACAAAGGAACGTTTTCTGTCCTGTCCTGTCCCGTGCTGTCGTGTCCCCCTCCTCTCCTCTCCTCTCCTCTCCACTCCACTCCACTCCACTCCACTCCACTCCACTCCACTCCACTCCACTCCTCTCTTCCCAACTCCACCCCCGCCCCTTTTGCTGTCCCTCCAACCCTCTCCCCTCCCCCGTCCCCCTCCCCTCCCCCTCCTCTTTAACCCGGGCAGCGACCGACAGCCACCGAACAACAACGGAGCAAACCGTTTTCAAGAAATCTGTCTGCGCGTCGGCGGCCACCAAGGCCCGAGACACAGCAAACGGGTGGGTGCAGACGTCGGCCGTGGATTCCAGCACGACTCACCGCAACGGCAAGGATGTCGACCGCGACCCCGAAATGTGAAGGAGGGCGGCATGTGGTGGGGGGTGGGGGGGGGGGAAATCACCCAGAGCCGAGCATCGAATGAATCCAATGGCGGCCCCCGCGGTCCGTCGGAGGGCCACAGCTTCTCGCGAGTCGGCGCTGTCGTCACGCCCACGCTCAGCTACCTTGCGAACCCATCCGAGCCCTTCACACCCAGCGTCTGCGCTTTTCAGGCGTCCGTGCCAATTGACCTCTCGTGGATAACATTCCCTGTGGATTATCCGTGGTGGCGGATGGACGAGGAGAGACGAGTAGGCGACCCAACCATACACGCACTTGGCTGGGGGGGGGGGGGGTTGCGCGTGCGTGCGTGCGTGTGTGTGCGTGCGTGCGTGCGTGCGTGCGTGCGTGCGTGTGTGTGTGTGTGTCAGAAATCTCAGAGGAAATGTTGAGATCTTGGGCCAGGCCAAGAGATTGTAAGACTGGGCCTCTAAAGCGTGACGCAGAAGAAGAAACGGAGACATCAGGAGATGTCGGGAGTAGAAACTAAAGCGCCGTGAAACACCCTCTGAAGACAGTGAAGCGATCGAGGAAAGAGGCACCCTCAAACCACAGCAGCAGTATGGTCTTAAAGAAAAGAAAACCATGGAGAAAAGATGGAAGGAAGGAAGGAAAGGAAGGAAGGAAGGAAGGAAGGAAGGAAGGCAGGCAGGCAGGCAGGCAGGCAGGCAGACAGGACGGACCAAAGACTCACGACAGTCATTTCACCCGAGGGGGACGGGAGAGGGGGTGGCGGGCAGGGCGGGGGAGGGGTGGCAAGAAAACGGAAAAGAAAGGAAAATCTCCCGGGAAAGACTCGACCCGGTGGTGGTTTTCCAAACATTCCAAGGAACATCACGTCGAGACGGGGTGAACTCTGGACACGGCCACCAGGATACCCCCCACGGAATAGAGAAGGGGAACGGTAACCAATTGCCGGTGAGGTCCGGCGGTCGAGAAACCGAGTCGCTCTCACGTGACACCCGCGTTGACGTCCAACGGCACGGCCGCTGTGGAAGACGGCGCGGTGCTTTCCAAACGCGCAAACCGAGGAGAACAACCATCCCTCACAAGGACCGCAGGACCCAGAACACTCGGCCCCAGGATCGTGCCTCAGAAGGTCGAGCCCCCGTGCAGGTCTGAGGTGTTCAGAACTTGCACGTTCGAGAGAGCGAGAGAGAAGACAGACGTGATTCCCGGCCCTGCTCCAGGGCGGGTGGGGGGGAGGGGCCGGGAAGGGGACCGTGAAGCCCTTCCTTAGATAGTCCTGCCCTATGAGAGGGGTCTGCTCTGCGGAGCCAGGGGCCTCGGTTAGTCGAGGCTCAGAGCCTTCCACTGCCCCGCCAGCCTATCGGCACCTCCCCCCCCCCCGGCCCGCCCCCAGACCGGAGCGGCGTGTCGGTCGCAGTCCGCGAAGCGACATCGCGATCACCCCCGAGTCCGTCCAGAGTTGACATATGGGTTCACGTCAGAGTGTCGTACAAGCAGTCCCCCGGATGTCGACAGATGTATCTCATCACGCTGGGAGCGTATAGAACAGGCAGCCTCGCCACCTTCAGAGTTTTCTGTGACTCCACCGGTTCGTCACCCTCCACACGTGTCCTATCTCGCCGGCACCGTGAGGTCCGTGGCCTTTTCCTGCGGGCTTCTCTCCCACGGTCATACGCAGCGAAGGCTCCCCGCCGGCCCCCTCAAGGCTCCCGTGGCGTAGCGCTCTCGTGCCTCAGGAGCGCCGGCCAACGCACATTCCGTCCCCCACCCGGACACACACACGATCTGTGTGTGCGTTCGCCTCCCGAAGGGCATCTCGGTGGCCTCGGAGACCCTGGCAGGGATGAAGAAAGCCTCTGGGAATGTCTGCGTGCAGGTGTCGCCGTGGAAGGAAGGACGTTTTCGAAGCGTCGGGGTCCGTCTCTACCGAGGAGCGGGATGGAGGGATGGATGGATGGATGGATGGATGGATGGATGGATGGATGGAGGCGGAGGCATGGAGCGGATGGACGGGCCGGCGGACGGACGGATCCGGTGGACAGAGTCTGCACGTGTCCTTTGAGAAAGACACCCGTCCATAATCCCTAGAGTCCCTTGACCAGGTCACCGAGAGGAGAGGGCACGTCAGCACACACCGAAGAACGGAGCCAAGGACAGAAGTGGAATCCGAAGGTACCGAAAAGGAAGAGGTCACCGAGGCGGAAACCTGACCTCCAACCTTCTGAGGGGTCAGGGCCCGGCGGGCCTGAGAATTCAAGGCACACGGACCCCGAAGCTTTCGTGTTTTCGTGACAGGGGCAGTCAGCCTCAGAAAACCGGAGGAGACCCGGAGAAGCCACCGATCCTCGAAGCTTTTGGATATCGAGTCGCACCCAGAGCGGCGACGGCGGGAAAGCCACTCCGCTAGCTAGGCGGGGACGCTCGAGGAGGATGAGATTTCTTTGTCCACGCGGTCTGCGCGTACAGATTTCTCTCATTCTCTGCCTCCCGTCCTGAAGGAGAAGAACGTCCTCCTCCTCCTCCTCCTCCTCCTCCTCCTCCTCCTCCTCCTCCTCCTCCTCCTCCTCCTCCTCCCCCCCCCACGGGAAAGACATCTTTCCTGAGGAGGGCGGGGGGGGGGGGGAGGGGGGGGGAAGGTGATCTCTGTCTGACACTGACACTGAAAACGATGTTCTGGTGTTATTTCCATCCTGTCTCTCAGGGGTCTGGCTTGGGAACAGGAGAGAGGGAGACATTTTTCCGAAGGGACGGGACGGGACTGGATGGGGGCAGGCAGAGAAGATGGGCGCGGGCATACACGTCTTCTGGGCTCTGGGCAGATGGAGTCTGATTTCTCCGTGAACGATCGATCAGGCAAGAGCGATAGGGTGAAAAGAGGGAGACCAAAGGTCAGAAGGGCTCGGAGAAGACGGCCTAGAGAGGCCGGGGTTGGCGGACGAGCGAGCGCCGACGTCATCGGAGGCACACGCACATCGGCGCTGGTAGCCTCGGTGTCCAGTCTGTCTCTCCGTTCACGAATCATTCACCGGTGCCGCGGGGACGGGGGTGGGGGCTCGCTTTATTTATTCACTCACTCACTCACTCACTCACTCACTCACTCACTCACTCACTCACTTCCTTTTTACCAGTCATGCAGCTCATGGTGACGGACGGACTCACGTCACGTACGTATGCGTGCACGCATGCATCTCTTCGTCCGTCCGTCCGACCGTCCGCCCGCCCGTCTCTCTCCCTCCCTCCCTCCCTCCCTCTCTGTCTGTCTGCACTTGTTGAAGAGTTGAAGAGAGTGATTCTCTACCAGGAAATGAGCTGGAGCTTGGTCGACTGGTGGATGGGGTATTTCTGGGGCGGTCCTGGTGGTGGTGGTGGTGGGGGTGGTGGGGGTGTGTGTGTGTGGGGGGGGGGTCGTCCTCCGCCAGGACAAGGCGCGGGAGAGAGCTCTTAAAGTGGGGGTGTCTGGGCAAGAAGGAGTTCTGCGGGCAGCAGGGATGCGGGTCAGTCCATCCACCCGAAACTCAGGAGAATCGGCAGCAGCTCAGACTGGGGCCTTTTCAGACATACGCAGGGAGAGGCGTTCGGCTCCCGTCGGCCCAGCCACGGGCACCTCGGGCATCACCACAGAAAGTACCCGGAATGAACTGAGTTGGCGGGAGCCCCCAGGCGGGCAAGGCGGGCAAGGCGGGCAAGGCGGGCAGGCAGCGACCGGGGACCCGGGTCCCGGAGGTCCCTGGCCCGCCCCTTGCCCAGGCCCACAGCTCTCCTACCCTGTTCTGGGCCAGGCAGGTAGGGTCTAAGGGAGGCCGGTCCCAGAGAGTAAGTCTCCCCTAGTCCACAAACAGCCGTCCACCTCGACCTCTTCCGCCTGAGACACCAAGTCAGCGGCACCTCTGCCTGCCTGATTTTCCCGAGGACCGGCGACCCAGTGCAGGGAGGGGATGGAGAAGGCGGGGCGGCGGGTCCGGTGGATTCCTTCCAACGGGCCTCCATTCAATGGCTTCATTCATATGCAGAAAGCAGGGGAGCGTCCCCCCCTGGGCCTCGGGCTTCTCCCCGCGGAAGGGCCCGGCCGGTTTATTTTTTCTTTGGTTCACACCTCCCGCCCTCAGGCGGCAGCTTCTAAGCTTCAGGAAAGGAAACCGTTGGGGAGAAACCGCCTCTCTGGGGCAAAGAGAGTCGAGTCCACCTCCACCCCCACACCCCATTTTTCATTTTTCCGAACCCCCGGGCGACCGCGGTCAACCACGCGAGGCTCGAGCGGGATGGGGGGGGGAGGGGTGGGGGTGGCGAGGATGGGGAGTGGGGTGCGCGAGCCCGGAGGCCCAACGCGGGCCCGCAGCGACGGGGGTGGGGGGGGCAAGGGGAGGAGCCGGGGAGTCCTGGCGTCCTGGCGGCGGTGGACGACGGGGTTGGCGTCCCCCGCTCCACCGTGGATCGCGGGCCCGGGAAGCGCAGCCCTAAACCGCAGCCCCGGTTTCCAGGTGGAGGTTCTCGTCAGTCGTCTCCCAGCACGTACCCACCCGATGGTGGCGGTGATGATGGGGACAGGGCCGAGGAATGGCTCGCCCTCCCCCCCCCCACGCCACCCCACCCCCGCTCACTTCCCCCGGGAAATCCTCAGTCTCCTGCTGCAGAACCCACTGGCAATGTCACGCGCCCCCTCCTCACCCATCTTCAGAGCGAGGGAGGGAGGGAGGGAGGGAGGGAGGGGCGGGCGCACGCATGGAAGAACCCCACGGATGGCATCTCCGAGAGAGAGAGAGAGAGAGAGAGAGAGAGAGAGAGAGAGAGAGAGAGAGAGAGAGAGAGAGGAGGGGTTCTGGGGCGGCGCGGTGGGACCGAGGCTGGGGTGGGGTGGGGGCACCACGCGACTCCGAGTCGGGATCCCGGGCTCGTTCTCCACATCCGACCAGAAAAGAGCGCCCACGAGGAGGGGGAGGATGGGACCGGACTCGGCCGCCTGGGCACCGCGTGCACGGGTCTGGACCCACGGTTTCCAATGGTCCGCCGTGGGCGGCGTCCGTTTTCGTCACCCTGTCACTGACACACACGCACACGCACACGCACACGCACCCATCCCCCATGTCGGACCACGGTGAAGACGATGACGATCAAGACACGCCGAACCTGAACCCGAAACCGAATCGGGACACCCTCTCGTTTCAAGTCTGTTCCCCTTCCGAAGCACGCAACTCCCGCTTCGCACCGACTAGGAAACATGTCCCGCCCTGGAATAGGATCAGGACGTGCTCCTGGGCCCTCTCTTTAGTCTCCCCGCCAGGTTGCTCCGAACTGCCCTTCTCTCCCCTTTCCTTTGGCATCACCGGTTCGGCGTGTGCTACCACTAAATCTAAAGACTGCAAACGGGTTCATGGACTATCGGTGCTGATGTCGGTCATTAATTTCAGCACGACTTACCGTAACGATAACGACGTCGACCACGACCCCAAAATGTGAAGCTGTTAATGGAGCTGGTCGTGAATCACTCGTAGTCCTACTGCGGGTCGCAGGTCCACAGCCTCTCACGACGCGGCGCTGTTGTCACGCCCACGCTCAGCTACCGTCCGATCCCATGCCAGTGCCTCACACACCGCGTCTGCACTTTTCTCATCTCCGTGCTGTTCCACCTCTCTTTAACAGCGTTCCTTTGGATTGTCCGTGGTGGCAGAGAGACAAGTCGGCGACTCAGCTACACACGCGCTTGTCTCTGTGCACGCGCGTGCGCGGCTTCTGTGTGCGAGGTGGGTGTGTATGCCGGGTGTCTTTGTGGGTGGGGCACCCAATTATCAGACATGCACCAAGCGATACACGACAGGGTTTGAACGAAGATCAGTTGTTTGAGATATCTATAATTAAAACAGAAAGTATAAAGATTTATCGGTGAGAAATAATACTGCTGTTATTTTTGGTAGGTGTGATTTTTATATTGGATATCAAAATAATCTTTAGATAAATTATTAGAGGTAACAAATTACTTCATCAAAGGTATTTCAGTAAAATTCCTATTATAAAATGAATTTTACTCTATATACCAGCCAAGGACAGAAAGTGTTTTTAAAAATATCATTTCAAAAATAGCAAATATTAAGGGGTAATGCTAACGAAATGTATGCAAGGCTTATAAAATTAAGGATTACTTAAATGAATAGATAAACAAAGCTGAGTCTTGCCCTGAAAAATTAAATATTGTGATATGACATTTTTCCAGGAACTGATCTGTAGTTTCAAGGAATCCTAAGTACAATTTAAATTATTTACTGGAATTTGGCAGGTGGAGTCTATAATTTATTTGGCTGTTCAAAAGGTCGAGATGATTGAAGACACACTTGGAAAAAAACGAAGCAGAGCTTTATCTAGGACATCAAGTCTCATGCTAAAAGTACAGTAATTTAAACATGATCTTCATGCAAGGGTGAGCAAATGTGCCAATGGAACAGAGGAGACTTTAAAACTATACCATGCACAATATGAACGCTTTACTGTTTACAAAGTTGATATTACATAGGTATGGGGGAATGACAGTCTTTTTAATAAATGGTTTGGGGACATTTGGGTATGCCTAAACAAACAAACAAAAAAACAAAGGACATTTAGGTATGCATAAAGCAAAAATATGTTCTTGAAAAAGTTTAATTTTAATTATATTGTGGAATTACAAGTGAAAGGGAAATAAAAAATTTTTTATGGAAAATGACATTAAGCAACAGCTACATGACTTTAGGATAGAGAATATACATTTGTAACTCAGTTGCATAAGCACTAACAATGGGTAAATTAATATTAATCAATCCTGTTTATTAAAATATACCAATACTGAAATCAAAAAGTAAGCTATATAGAGGGCAGAGCTATTTGTCAATTAACAAACAAAGCATTAGTGTAAAGTGGAGTTTGGGAAACTTATCTGTAAAGGGCCCAACAGTAAACATTTTAGACTGTGCAGGCCACATAATCTTTGTCATAACTACTCATCTCTGTCATCGTATCATAAAAGCAGCATAAAAATAGATATGACTGTGTTTCAATCACATTTTGTTTGCCAAAATAGACAGCAGGTCAGATTTGGCCCATGGGTGATCATTGGTAGTAGGATTTGTCAATCCTTGTTACATAATACATATCATACGCTTCTACAAAACAGTGAAAACAGTGGCAGCTCAAAAGAAAAACAAGAGTAGTGAATGAATTTTAATGAAAAAGCATAATCACATGACCAAAAATATATAAGGAATGCTGTTAGAGAGTGTAAGTTATTACAACTCTTTTGGGAGACTGGTTGGCATTATCTATTAAAATTGCTGATATAAACATTATGACCCTCCACTTACACAGCTAGGTGCGTACTCTTAAGAAATGCAAACATTCAGAGATATGTACAAGAATGCTTAGAGCAGAATTATTTGTAGTAGCACAAACAGCTCAAATATCTATCAACATTATTGCAGCTAAGTAAATGGTGGTGTATTTATTTATTGGAATACTTCACTGTAATCAAAATCAACTGTGTACTTCTATCTACAAGAATGTGGGTTTATCTCACAGACATACTATTGAGAAAAGAAGACAGACCAAAATAATATTTGCTTTATGTTTCCATTTAAATACATTTCAAGACTAGAGCAAATTTCAACAGTGTTGAGGAATGCATACTTACAAGTGGAAAAGGGACAAAGAACAGGTATAAAGAAAAGCTAGGAAGAATTTTTTTCTATTCTGCTTGTTCAAATTACATATTTTAATTTATGCATTATTCAAAATTATATAATATTTTTTATAACATTGCAAATAATAATAAATAAAAAATATAACCACAGATGAAATACACCTACCTACATTCTGCAGGAATCAAACCTAGGTAATTTATAATTATAATGTTCAAATTTAATTTAGTCTAAAGAATCCAGTTGTTTTTGTTTCCTTGAAAACCAAAGAGGGAGGAAATATGATAGGCTGTATAAGCATTTTTCTTTAATTTTTATTTTCACTGAAATCAAGTGTGCTCAATTTGATTCTCTCTTTTAAAAAGATCCACTCTCTTATGTTTCCCACAGTCTTTAGTTATGTCTCAATATTATTGTTTCTGTCTCTCACAGTTAAATTCCTTCATAAAGCTGTCCAAACACATTGGCTACTCCACATTTACTCCTCTGTCTACTGCTCTCACCAGCATTCTGAAGCTGCTCTCTCTAGAGCAGTGGCCAACCACTCAATGGCCAAACCAAACATTTTATTTAGTCCACTTCCTACTTAACCTTTTCCACTTCATTATATACTGACTTCCAAGAGAACACAGACTATGACTTCTTCATCATCTAGTATCCACTCCCAGCAGAGAGCAAGCATTAATCAAGGGCTCTGTAATGTCTTTTTACTAAGTGTTTCTGAAATCCTTAGCTTCCATGATAGTATTCGCTTCTCTGCCCGCCCCCATCCCACCGTGTTAGCTTCTTATCATTTGGCTCCATGACTTTATAACAATTTCCCTCTCCTTTAGAGGTTGGGGTCTATGCATAACCCAACTTTTAGTCTCCACTCACTCTGGGTTACTTCATCTGAAACCCCAGACACTCAGTTACTACCTATATTGCTTATGCCACAAATTGATTTTTTCTTTTGCAAATATCCATGGTTTCCTGGTAATTGCTGGACTCAACAATCTATATGTACAGGTGCCATAGCACATATAATATGATTAACACTGAACTTATTATAACTACCCCACCTCTAAAACTTTCTCCATTTTCAGTGTTCCCACACTTAGTGACACCATCCTCCTCTTGGTTACTCCAGCCAGGACCATGAGGCATATACTTTCAGTAGATCCCTGGATTGTACTAAGCATCCTTCCAGCCTGGCTTATTTCTGCTTCATATGACTGTCTTCTTCGAGTACCTCATTATTTCTTCCCTGGAAGATTACAGTTGGTTTTCATGCTTCTGGTCATGCCCTGTTCTTTTTCACTCCCCACGCCACTTCTAAGGTGTTCATTTCTCACGGAAAACTTAATAGGTTCATCACTCTGAATTAATTTTCCCCCATTGCTTATATAATAAAGTGGGAACTCTTTAGCAAGGCATGCTGGATTCTCCTCATGATCTCAGCCTGTTTGTTCTACTAGCATAGCTTCTCGTCAATTCTACTAAATCACCCTAAGCTAAAACATCACTAAATCAGATGCACTTCCCTCATGCAATGGTGTTTTTCTCTTCCTGTTCTCTTTACTTAACTGCATCTATACCCTTGACTTGCCTTCCAAAAAGAAATGACTGTCAACACTTCCTCTGGGGGTGGACCACATAAGGCTGTTAGAAGCTCCCTTCTCTCTGCTGCATATTAGGTTGCACATATTCATGTGTTATAGCAATTATTACATTGTTTGTAACTATGAATACATCTACTTCTCCTTTACAATGGGCGATCTTTAAAGGAAAACATGTTTGTCTTGCTTTGACTAGTAGTAAGATGTGTTTAAAATGAAAGCCGGATGAGCTAAAGCTTTAGCAGTCAAACTTGTTTAATGATCTCCTTATTTAACAAAATGTAGACAAAATGTTATTACATGATGTTTTTAAAAAGGAAGAAAATCTTTATTCCCCAAATACCTAATTTAATATGTTATAGATTGTGCTAAACACACACACACACACACACACACACACACGCATACACTTTTTTTTGGTATTTTCCGACAAAAGGCAAAGCATATTGCAATAATGTAAAGCCTATAATAACCAATAGGACATAATAACTCTAAAATAGCAGGGAAAATTGACTCTTTTCAAAATATGTCCCTAGCAAGTTCTTAATTAAAATATAATTAAGAACTACATAAAACTTTTAAATTGCTAGTTACAGAAGGTAAGTGAAAACATGTTTGGAAAACTTGGACATACATTACTCATTGGATATGGATGATAATTGTCTTATGCTATCAAGAAAACCAGCCAAGAAACTTAATTACCTTACAATGATTTTTCAAAACTTTTTTGGCAGAATGGATCTCAGCAACATGGTACTCATCTTCAGAAAAAGGCCAGGAAAAATAAACTCGGAAATTACTAGGCTGTCATTTTTTTCACTAATGATATTAATTTTGTATAAATCAATAAAAATATAAATTCTTCGAATAACAAAAGTGTCATGGCACCAGAAAAGTAATGATCATAGTGTATTTTAAAAGTATATAAAAAGAGCACACATTAAGTAATCTTCACTCTTTTCCACTCAACATCACTAAAATAAAGTCAGAAAGAAAGAAAACAGAATTTACATTGGCAATTGAACACTTTTTAAGATAACATGGGAATCTGAGAACTCAGACCTTATCTGGTCAAATTATTTTCAATTACCTTGCTTAAGAGTTCAGCTATGCAAAAAAAAACTTGCCCTTGACAAGGGAAGATTGAAATGACCTCATAAAAGAAGTCTATAGGGAAGGATTGTAATACTTGACCACAAAGTTAATTTCTACTCATGCAATTCCTGTACTAATGATATCAAGACCAAACATTGTGACATTGGTTTTTCTGTCCATAGTGAGAGTAATTTAATGGTTAAAACTTTCACTGACCTAGGAATTTGTGGTCAGCATTGGTATGGATAGAGAAAGAATGCATCTAAAACTCAAGTCAGGATGTACGTACCTTTTAATGAAGAAAATTGGAGACAAGTATTTGAAAGAAAACAAAAATCATTAACGAAAATAAATGGGTGGATAAAAGCAAGGAATCAGTGGAAGAAGAATGTTTCCTAAGTTGGTGGCAATTCGAGTGAATTATTCACTAGAACCGTGCCTAAGGCCTGCCTGGAGCTGCCCTTGCTTGTACTGTGCAGTTACTGGTAAAAACAATTGCTGTGGCCAAACTTCATACATGTTGGGGTAAGCCTTTAGAGAGTATGACAGATTTTGGGGAAACAGCTCCATGTTGTTAAGAATAAACAGTAGTCTAATGCCACACTCTTGGGCAAGCCGAAAATTAGAGACAAAGATGACATAAAGGAGTAATGAACAGTGTTACCTTGCATATTCACAAATGAAAGTTTTTTGAGGTTATTGTTGAATCCAAGACTCAAAGTAGCTCTTATTCCTCACCTACAAAGAAGTTAAAAGTAGAAAACTGTTTCTCTCTACCAAAAAAAAAATCTAAAAGCATTGTTGTCAATTTAATCCTCTAATCTTGAACAAACCTTTTACTTTCATTTACTCTCTGTTTTTCAAGTGTAAAATAGAGATGATTTTTTAAAAAACACTCTGAGGCAAGCATTACCCTGATACCCAAACCAGGAAAACACATTCCAAGAAAAGAAAACTATAGACCAATATCTCTCATGAACAAATACACAAAAATTCTCAACAAGATATTAGCAAGTCAAATTCAACAATGTATAAAAAGAATTATACATAACCATGTAAGATATTTGGAATGCAAGGCAGGCTCAACATCTGAAAATAGATTAATGTAAGCCATCAAATTAAAAGGCTAAGAAAAATACATGATCACATCAATAAATGCAGGAGAAGCACTTGACAAGATGCAACACCCATTCATGATAAAAAATAAAAAAAAACTTTCAGTAAACTAGGAATAGAGGGGGAACTTTCTCAACTTGATAAACGGTATCTATAAGACACCTAGAGTTAACATCATACCTAATGGTGAGAAGCTCTAAGTTTTTCCACTAAGACCAGAAGCAATCTAAGGATGTCCTCTCTCACCACCTCTTCAAGATTGTACTGGAAGTTCTAGCAAATGTAATAAAACAAGAAAAGAAAATTAAGGGCGCAGATTGAGAAAGAAGACATAAAATTATCTTTCTTCACATATGACATTTTCACCTAAGTGGAAAAATAGAATCAACAAAAACCTGGAACTAATAAGCACTTATAACAAGGTTGCAAGATACAAAGTTAACATACAGAATTCAATTGCTTCCCTCTATACTACTAATAAACAAATGGAATTTAATATTAAAAACATAAAAAGGTGCCAAAATAGCTCCATTGGGAGAGCATTAGACTGAAGTGAAAAAAAAATACCATTTGCAATAGCACTCAAAAATGAAATACTTAGGTATAAATCTAACAAAATATGTACAAGATTTATATGAGGAAAGTTACAAAACACTAATGGATGAAATCAAAGAACTAAATAGATGGAGAAATGATTCATGGTCATGGATAGTCAGGCTAAATATTGTCGAAATGTCAGTTCTTCGTAACTTGATCTATACATTTAACACAATTTCAATATATATCCCAGCAACTTTTTTTTTAAATGGATAAATGACAAACTGATTCCAAAGTTCATATGGAGCAGAGGGAATAAAAACAGAATAACCAATACAATGTTGAAGAAGAACAAAGCTGAAGGACTGACACAATCCAACTTCAGGTCTTGCTATGAAACTATGGTAATCGAGATAGTGTGGTATTGTTGAAAGAATAGACAGATCAACAGAATATAATAGAGTTCTCAGAGATTGACTCACATAAATATATCACCTGATCTTTGGCAAAGAAGGACCAAAGGTAATGCAATGAAGGAAAACTAGTCATTTCGACAAATGGTGCTCGAACAACTGGGCATCTATCTAAAAAAAAAAAAAAAGAAGAATCTAGATAGACCATATACACTTCAATAAAATTAACTCAAAATTCATCATAGACTTGAATGTAAAATACGAAACTATAAAACTCTTAGGAGAAAACTTAGGTAATCTTGAGTATGGTGATACTTTTTAAGATACAACACTAAAATCACAATCCATGAAAAGAGTAATGGATAAGCTGAACTTCATTAAAATTAAAAACTCCTTCCCTGCTAAAGATAATGTCAAGGGAATAAGAACACAAACCAGAGACTGGGAGAAAACATTTGCAAAACATACATCTGATAACAGACTATTATCTAAAATACACAAAGAACTCTTAAAATTCAACGATAAGAAAACAAATAAACCAAATAAAAAATGGGCCAAAGACCCTAGGATATCTCAACAAAAAACATACGCAGATGGAAAATAAACATATAAAAAGATGTTCCACATCACATGTCATTAGAGAAATGCAAATTAAAATAATGAGATACTACTATATATCTATTACAATAGCCAAAATATGGAACATTAACAACAGCAAATACAAGGATGTGGAGCAACACGAACTCTTATATTTTGCTAGTGGAAATGAAAAATGGTACAGGCACTTTGGAAGATGGCTTAAAAGTTTCTTACAAAACTACAGATACTCTTATCACATGGCCAACCAGCCATGCTTCTGAGTATTTACCCCCAAAATATGAAAACTTATGTTCAAACAAAGACCTGCACAAAGATGTTTATAGGAGCTTTCTTTATAGTTGTGAAAACTTGGTAGCAACCAAGATGCCCTTCAGTAGGTGAATGGGTAAGTAAACTGTGGCACATCCAGGTAATGAAATATATTCTTTACTGTTAAAAAGAAGTGAGCTATCAAGTCATGAAAAGACAGAGAAATCTTAAACATATTACTAAGTGAAAGAAACAAATTTTTAAAGGCCATGATTACAACTATATGACATTCTGGAAAAGGCAAAATTGTGGAAGCGAAAAAAAGATCATTGGTTTTCAGCAAGCCTCAGCTTGTCCATCCTTCTGGCTTCAGCTGGACTCATGCAAAATGATGAACTGTGGATCAGCAAGGGTGGCTCTGCCTCATGGGATTGGCCCAGCTGGAGCAACTGGGGTGGGGGAAGGGGCCAGAACTCAGCCATGTGCTTCTCATTATCTAGGTAGCTAGCCCAGGCTTGTTCTCCTATCTGTACAGGGTCCTGAAAGAGAGAGAGAGAGAGAGAAGCAGCACACAAAGCCTCTGGAAACCAACCTGGGCCCTTAACTCGCCGACATTACCTCTGCTGTATTTTGTTAGAGAAAACAAGATGTGAATGGTAGGAAGAGAGATTCCACTCTGAAAAGGAGGAGCTGCAAATTAACCTGGCAATGGGGGAGAGTGTTGACCAGAGCCCGTTGTATAATGGCAAGAAACATGCAATTTTGTATCTTTGGCAATTCCTTTCAAACACAGAGTCTGAGTTATTGCACATTGATTTCTCAGCACTGCACTCTGAAAGGAATCTGCATAACAGAAAGAATACTATTCTTTAGCAGGGAATGAATTTCTACCAAGTTTAATACTCCAGAAATCAAAATTACGTAATACAAACAAAAACAAGAAACACCCAAAATAGTCATCTGTGTACTCCAGCTATTTTATAACCTCCTTACTTAATGAAGTATCATCTGTTAGTAAATCCTCAAACCAAACGGGCTTGAACCACAAAAAAGAGTGTGACAGTGAGAAAGGAGGCCTGAACTTAAAAATTAAAACAGAATACAATGAAGTTTGTCCAAAATGACAATCAGGAGTTCTTACCAAAGTCTTGTGAAATAAATATTAGAAGGAATTACACGAAACTGGCTAAAATAAAATTATATAGTTCAGTTAAGTAGAAATTCGTTTGTGTAAGAAATGCCATTCTATGAAGAGACTGTCTAATGATTCATCAGCTCAGTTGTTGCTAGTTTCAGAGCAACAAGCCTAGATTCTCATGGGAAGATTTTTCTTGTGGAAGCTTTCCATTGTAACTTAATTCATGAAACTACAAAGAATTAATGGGAATATCCTTCTGTATCTAAGGGGAAAAGACCTAGAATGTGTTTTGAACATTGATGATTTTCCCTCAGTATGCAATATAATTTGCATGAATAAGAAAAAAAATCCTAGTTTATTTACAACTTTAATTTAAATTAGCTGTATTACTTTAATTTCAAACCACATTTTTTTCTTTAACATCTCTACTAGTAAAGGATTTCTAGGAAAACAAACTTTAACCTCAATGAATTGCTCATTCAGGAATAGAATTGTATTTAGTCTGGTAAAATAATATTCTTTTCCAATGTTTCTTATGAATCTAAGTAAAAAATTTGCGACTGTAATCTGACTAAGGCATAACATACTCTCAAGATTGGAGAACAGGCAAAGATGACAGTGGGTATAATGAATTTAGGCTGTGTTTTTTACATTGCTCAAGTCAATTTTGTTTCTTTCCAACCTCTTGTTAATCGTGGGTCCTGAAAATCAAATATCTCATTAACTGAGATTTGAGTAGAGTCCATTGTATACCTGCAAGAAACCTTCTTCTTCACCATATGTGGTTACAGATTTCTTTCTGTGAGATGAAATTTCACATACACAATAGAGTATTTTAAGTATAGTCACTGTGTCCATTACATTCTTAGGACTTATTTATCTTTTAACTGGAAGTTTGTACCTTTTGACCACCTTCACCTATTTTACCCACTGTTAACCACTAACATTGCATTCTCGGGCTACTACTGAGTCTTTAGGTATAGCACCTGCCATCCTCCCTGATAAAACTATGACTGAAGCACTTTAATAAATACTCTGGAAGAAGAGAGACATAATACTGGGAAATATGCCCACCCGATAATCATCCAGTCTAAGCTCTCCATATCTCTGACACTTTTACAAGTAGATTGCAGACAGTCAGTCAGTAGCAAACAGTTATCAATGTTTCCTATGCACCAGACATATCTAAGACTCAGAATACACAAAGATGAACAGAGTTCTTACAGTCTACTTAGAGGGCAAAGCAGATAAAAAAATAATGATTCCAACAAGACAAGTAGTAAGAAAAGAGAAGGGAGAATCTAATTCTGCCCAGGAAGCCTGAACTAGTCTAATAGAGTATAATTTCTTTTTCTGTCATTGATTGAAAGCTTATTTCATACTAGTAGAAGTTACTGGACTCAAGAAATTCAGCAATTCACAGTTTTTATAATATATTTAGAAGAAAAATCAGTGTCAAGTTGCTAAATGTTGGACTGTTTTTTTTGACACGGAGACAAAAATAAATGGTACTGCAATGAGTGCATGATATGTATGAATGATTTCTTTCACCTACTACTCACTGGAACACTGACCTTGGTTACACCACCTTTGCTTCACGTCCTTAGATTTTGTGAGATAAACCTGTTTCTTTCCAATAAACAGTCTGGTTTTTGCTTTAGCTAATTTGATTTTGTTTCTGATTTTTTAGTGAGGAGAGGTAAGAGGAGATGTGGTCAAACAAATAATCATAGAACAATAAATACTTTGCTTCATACTATTGTTAAAGATGGCCAGACTATGTTAGAGTCCACTGTTTTCATGATCCATCATCATTCTATGTGAACTTCATATGTGAATCAGAGTGCATACTCATGGGATGTAAGAGATGGGCATCAAAGGTGGATTAACCCCCTTTGTAAAAACTGTAAAAAAGAAATTTCGAGTTTCACATAAGAGCCATTTCCAGATACACCCTGTGAGTTGAAGAAATTGACTCTAAGAAAGCAATACAATTTGCTCATAATCATATATCTACACAGGGACCTACAGACCTTGAACTCAGGGATGACAGTCAACTTTTTATATACCTGTGTGGCTCAGCTGCATAGATTGGAAGCTTGGGAACCTGGAGTGGTGTCAAGATTCCAATACCCTATGCTTTACACTTTTGTTGCTAAATTGTGGGGAATTTTCTGGGACCTGGGGAAGAGGAGTATGAGTGAACCCTGTTACCAAGGTTGGGAAATAGATGCTCAAGATCTTGGGGCTGTGATTTCTTACCAGTCAGCACTGAAATACTGCAGGATTTTAGCCACCCACACATCCATTCTGGTGCCTCAGCATTGGCTGTGCTTGAACAAGGCTATTGACTTCAAGTCAAGCCTATTTCCACAACACAAAGCTAAACAATGTGCTCTCGCAAACTTAAACCTACTGTAGCATGATATAAGTAAAATACACAATCACATGACTCACAGAGGATGCAAAGTCTTTTGTGTGAAGTTTGCACAATTTATAAGTCTTGAGCAGCCTTAGACTGAAACTGGAGAGCAGGGAGGATAGCAGGTGCTATATATAAAAAGACTCAGTGGACTTTCAGGTCCCACATAACAGAAGCCATTAACTTGGACTTTTAAATACTCTACAACAGTATCAATAGGGGCAAGTTCTTTGATTACAGTCAAAAATCAATTTGGGGTCAAAAATTTATTCAATTATATAGAGATACCTGCTCACCAAGAAATTTAACTGAACATTTCTCTTTAACCCTGGCAATCAGGCAAAGAAGTCTGGGCTCATATGTCAAAGCTTTATTTTGTCTGTTCCAAAACTTTGCAACCAGAAACTGGTCAAGATGGGCAGCTGTGCACGCCTCCTCTTGTGACCACATCAGCACATGGAGTCACCTGAGGTCTGGCTGAACAGAAGCCCTACTACAACTAGGGACAAAAATAACAGGTCACCTTAAACCAGTAGGAGGAGTGGAGACACGAAACCACCTGGTCCCACAACTGCATATGGCAATTAAGAATTGGGAGGGATATCTTGGCTACAGAACTCCTTCTCCCACTTGAGGAGTGAGGGGTACCTGCCACACTAGGTTCCTAGCCCAGGGGTCCAGCACAAGGAAGAGAAGTCCCCACAATCTCTGGCTGTGAAAGCAATGGAACATGTGCTGAGTGAGATGGAGGGCTGTGCAGTCACAGACATTTCTCTTGAAGACCCCATACCTGGTTTTACTTGCTAACAGATTTGCTCTCTCTGAGCCCCAGTGCTGGGGCAGGTGCTTAAGGGGTACCAGGAACATATGGGAACCACTGAATTGTTGGGCTTCAGGGTGAGGGCTCGAGGGGGCAGCTTTCTCCCAGACAGAAGTGCTGGCAGTATCCATTGTTCCTTTGTTGAGCCGTCCCTACTGGAGGCACCTATAAGTCCAGAATGGGTGGCAGCCATCTGTGAATTGCTTGGTGACTCTTACCAGGTGGCCCCTGAGGGGCACAGGCTGTGACGGAACTTGGTCTGCAGCTGGATGTTTCCCAGAACTTGACCACTGGGTCCCATAAGACACCTACTACATAAAGCCACTCTATTACGACCAAGAGACATAGGAGCCCTACCTAAAATGTAGAAACAGACACAGGGAGGTAGCAAAATGGGGAGACAAAGAAGCATGTCCCACGTGAAAGAACAGAACAAAGCTCCAGAAAATGAATTCACTAAAATAGAGACAAGCAATCTATCAGATGCAGAGTTCAAAACACTGGTTATAAGGATGCTCAAACAACTTAGGGGAAAAGTAGATGAACTCAATGAGAACTTTAACAAAGAGAAAGAAAACATAATAATGGATATGGAAAACATAACAGGAACCAGTTAGAAATGAACAATATCTGAGATAAAGAGTACATTAGAGGGAATCAACAGAGTGGTTGAAGCAAAAGTGAATCAGCAATATAGAGGATGGGGTAGCAGAGGAAACCCAATCAGAACAGCAACAAGAAAAAATAATTAAAAAAAAATGAAGATAGTTTTAGGAGCCTCTGGGACAACATCAAGGGTAACAACATTTGCATCATAGCAGTACCAGAAGGAGAAGGGAGAGAGCAAGGAATTGAAAACATATTTGCAAAAATAATGACAGAAAATTTCCCTAACCTGGTGAAGGAAATAAACATACAATGGCAGGAGTGCAGAGAGTCCCAAACAAGATGAACACAAAGAGGCCCACACCAAAACACATCATCATTAAAATACCAAAGGTTAAAGATAAAGAGAGAATCTTAAAAGAAGCAATAGAAGCAGTTACTTACCTAGAAGGGAACTCCCATAAGACTGTTAGCTGATTTCTCAACAGAAACTTTGCAGTACAAAGGGCTATGCACAAAATATTCAAAGTGATGAAAGCTCAGGACCTACAATCAACATTACCTTACCCAGCAAAGCTATCATTTAGAATCGAAGGACAGATAAAAAGCTTCTCAGACAAGAAAAAGTTAGAGTTCATCACCACTAAGCCAGTATTACAGAAAATTTTAAAGGGATTTCTTTAAGAAGAATAAAAACATGTGTCAAAAATATAAATAATGGCAATAACTACATATCTATCAACAAGAACTTTAAGTGAAAAAGAATTAAATGCTCCAATCAAGAGATAGGGTGGCTGAATGGATAAGAAAACACAACTCTTACATTGTTTGCCTATAAGAGACTCACTTCAGATTAAGAAACACACACAGATAGAAAGTGGAGGGACAGAAAAAGATATTTCATGATGGACCTAGAGGGTATTGTGCTGAGTGGAGTTATGTTAGATTGAGAAAGACAAATGTCATATGCTTTCACATACATGTGGAATCTAAAGAACAAAATAAACTAATGATAACAACAACAACAACACTAAACAGAAACAAACTTATAGTTTTAGAGAACATTTTAAGGGTTACCAGATGAACAGAGGTTGGGAGGGGGTCTGTGAAAAAAGAGAAAGAGATTAAGAAGTACAAATTGGTAGTTACAAAATAGACATGGATATAAAGTATAACATAAGGAATATAGCCAACAACATTGTAATAACTACGTACAGTGTCAGAGGAGCACTAGATTTATTGGGAGGATCACTTTGTGAATTATATAGATGTCTAATCACTATATTGTATGCCTGCAACTAATATAATATTGTGTGTCAACTATAACTGAGAATTAAAAAAACATTATTTAAACTATTCAACTAAATTCATATGACAGTGTTTATACCAACATGAAGGTAAGTGAGTGGACTATAAAGGTAGTTTGCGGGGGGGGGGGTGAATATTTATTGAGTTATTCTGTGGGCTGCACTCTGTATTAGGGACTAGGAATACAAAGAGATGATTCACCAAACATGCCTAATTCAGAATAAAACCTCAAAAAAAAAAAAAAAAAGGTAATCCCAATATAATATGGTAAATATTATGATCAATGTTTCCAAAAATATTAGGATAAAGTTTTTTTAATCACCACTTTACAGGATGAGGCTCAGAGAAGCTAACTTTTTTACAGTAACAGTTAGTTTCTCAAGTCAGTTTCACTAGAAGCAGAGTCTGCAATGGGAATTCTTATTCTAGAGGTATTAGAGGAGTGCTCTCAGAATTGAGGGAATGAAAGACTGCAGACAGGGCAGGGGTGAACAACTAAGAAAAGATGTAGTTTCAGAAGTGCTTACCTTTAGTCTGAGCCCACGGGAATAAGCTGAACATGACCTGAATAAAACAGTGTCAGTTCCACTTTGGGTCCCGGATCTAGCCCTTTATGTCGCCATTCAGCTGGTTATTGCCTAAGCATTGTCCCGAGGATAAAGGAAGGGAAAATAAACTCTCTGGCATTATGGCTTCCTTTTGGCTGGGGAAAATTCCCCAGTGGATACAGCAGCTGTGAATTTTTGCAGTCAATACTCACAGCAACTGGAGGATGAGTACATTTGCCCAGTAAAAGAGATCTTGTCAGACCATCAACAGTGTCTACTAAAAAAATAAATAAATAAAAACAGAACAATATTGCAGGAAAAAGAAAACAAAAAATAAACAAACAAAAAAGTGGTGTCTTCTACAGGGTTCTCTTTGCATTGCTCAGATCCACTTGCTTCTCATATTAAATTTATGTCATCCAGGCACAGATGCTCCAGGATTCTGGTTAGTCAAAATTTCTGAGAAAATTTATAAGGGAAAGATAAGGGACAGAAACTACACTCCCTGGCTGCTTCAAGTGTTTACAATTCTTCTAATACTCAACTTCTCCTCCTCTACCATTTGTTCTTGATCCATCTCTCCTAGGCTGGCTTTTTTGAAAATATAAGGGGATTTTTCAATGGGTAATCTAGCCTTCCAATCTCCTGAGGTCTTTGAATACATTTTTTGAGAGTATACTAAGAAGTTCTGGTATTTCAAACTCATTTATGAAAATTTTGGGTGCAGGTTTTAATCCACCAACCTAGCAAACTTAAAGCCATCACAGCCATTAAGGGTAATGAATTGAACCAGCATCTCTGCTTGCAGCACCCATGTGAACAAATTTGGCTTAATCTACCATTATATTCTTTCCACCTCAATTCACCAATTTAGGATTCATTCCCATATATGGTCCCCAGGTTGTTAATGATAGAAATATTTGAAATCTTTCAGCTCATATTTACTTTTCATAGGTTATACTTTGTACCTTACTCCCTGGGGGCTGGTGTTATTTGAATCTGATTATATTTCTGGAAGCAATGAAAGATGAGAGGTTTGGTCTTAAAGATGATCAGCAGGGACCTACAAGGCAACTACTTTAGGGGAAAACAGTATATGTTCTTTAGACAAGAGGAGATTAATCTCAGGCAGGGGAAGAAGTGTTTTTCTATTGTCAAGGAGACTTAGAAAAATTCAGGAACTCAAGGACCTCAAGTTCACTGGAATCTTCCCATTTGTCCCCGTTTCAATTTTCAGGAACCCACTCTTCTATCAATGCCTTAATTAACATAAGAAACTAAGTAAAGCTGTGAAATCATTATGCATTATAGACCTACTACCCACAAGATTAGTCTTTAGGGTTAGTTTCCAAAAATATTATCTCTGCAATTATAAGAGATAAAGGGTTTTTATTTTTTGGTGGTGGTGGGGGGTCAGTCACAGAAAATTACTGGCTTCTTATCCAAATTTTAGTCCCTTAGCTCGTCATTTCTTTCCCAAACTTCTTCAACACACTTTGAAGCATCTTAATTTTATTAAACATCCTGTTTTCACTAAAATGTTCTCTAACACCAACTACTTAGTCATTCATAGTGCTGCCTTCTATATGCACTTAATCAAGGGTGTCAATAGTAATGAGTAACTGTCTTGCTACTACTGCATGTCATGGGTTAGCAGCAGCTCCTTCACCACTGCCAGAAGAATAATTAATGACTTAACATTTAATTAGAATAGAAGCAAATTTCAGAAAACTGTGGGTTTGTTTCTCTGAAACACTTTTGGGGATAATTTTTGTATCATATAGACTTTAATCAAAGAAAAAGAACCACTAAGAGAGAAGTGGAATAAGGAGTATATTATAGATATTTTACCATATAAAATTGTGAGGGCTGGTGATGATCTTGATGAAAAGTTGTTGCCTCTGAATTGGGTTATTCTCCTGATTCACTCTAGGTCAACTGGCTGGGGTTATGAAGAAAAAATAGATAAAAAATCAAGTGGATGAGTAACTTTATTCATAATTGCTAAAACCTGGAAGTGACCAAGATGTCTTTCAAAAGGTGAAAGAATACACAAACTGTGGTACAGGTATACAATGAAATATTATTGAACAATAAAAAAGAATGAGCTATCAAGCATGAAAAGTCATAGATGAAACTTGAATGCATGTAGCTAAGTGAAAGAAGTCTATCAGAAAAGGATACATAGTGTATTATTCCATTTACATAACATTCTACAAGAGTCAAAACTATAGATGTGGTAGGAAATTCAATAATTGGGAAGATTTGGGGGAGGGGAGAGTGGACGATTGAATAGGTGAAGTACGGGGAATTTTTTCTTTTTAAAAAATTATTTAATCAGCATTTAGGCAGATTCTTGGCGATTAGCAGGTCTTCCAGTGTTTGAGGAAGACAGGCAGAAAGTGGAAAAGTTTAGGAAATCTGTACTACATCAGGAAATAGATGGTTCAATATGGTCACATGCCCAAGTTTCAGGGCTACTTGGACATTTTATAGGATGAGCCAGAGCTAAGGAGCTGTGTCCATGGCAATGGACAAGGAAGGTTTTATGTTCCTATTAAAAATGAAATGAATAAGAAACATTTTTTAATGTTTATAAAAATCAAGTTTTAACATTTATTTTATATCTAGCTTTCCACATCTGCGTACAGAAAGGATTAAGATTGCACATAAGTGTAAGCAGTATAAAATGTGGACGTGGAGAAAAGTCACAGATGTACTAGAAATTGAATACAGGATTGTGAGAAAGCAATGGACAAATCAAAATCACTAGGGGAAAAATGTAAAACGATATAGACAGAATTAGGAAAAATGAAGAATGGTAAATGCCCTTGTTACTACAGAAGTTAAATTAGTGGCACAGATAGCACTTTCCAAACAATTATTTTCAAAAAATAATCCAATAGCATTGACTTTTATTCATTCATGTTGTCACCTGAAATGATATCTGTTGCGTTTAAATGCTCATTAATGTAAATGGCTAAACAGATCCACTTCAATGGATACTCAGTATCCCAGTCACTTCAGCATAGCCTCGTGACAACTCCCACACCAAAACAGCACTTTATTTTGTAATTTTAACCCATTATTACTCCATGTTATGGTTTTTTCATCTGTCAGGTATATAACATGAAAAAAAATTTTAGTTAGGTGGGGGTTGCACCTGGAAAATAAATTTCGTAAACTTCATATACATGTTCAAAACTGCTGGGTCTCAAGTCCATCTATGAACTCCAGGGCTGCCAGTATCAGGTGCAGCATACTAAAGCTACACTATCTGAATACATTATTAATTCTGCATAAATCAGGTCAGTCAATGTGTCAACCTGTGACAGACTGTGCATTTTGAACTTAACATGGCAAAATATTCACTCTTTAACTTTACATCATTTGATGTCAAATAATGAAGCAAATCTTAATAGTATTTACAAAAACAACTTTGCATTTACAAAAGATTATTTCCCATCCTTATTAAACCAGGCAGCTAATTCATTGGTTTATGTAACTTTATTGAAGAAAAATAAATTAATTACTAGCAGAGCTATTAGTTGAGCACCCATCCATTGACAATTTGCATCATTTATTCAGTGCTATATTAAACAGTGTATTGGAAGATAGATGACTAATAGCGCCAAGCATCCTAACAATTTAAAAGAAAATTACAAAATGTTTGAGACCTTATTTTGTAATACAAAGAGTGTTTTACTTCCAATTTCCATTCTCTGTAGAAAAGAAACAGGTCATTCCTTTATTGACATGCATAAAAAACATCATATTTTCTGTTCTGCTGATTCTATTAATTCAATACCAATTCTCCAAACACATCAGTTATGAGTATATAGGTAACCCCAGATCTCTAACAGTGGAAAGCTTGAATAAGAATGGATGCAGTTAGAATAATACTGTTTCCTTTGATGTGACAACTGAGCATACATCTCCCTCCACCTCAAATGATTTCTTCAGCATGTTAGAGCAGTGAGGAATGGTTTTAGTCTCATGACCAAGTTAGAGTGAGGACATTGATCACATAATACAACTTCTCCATTTTTAAAAAGATTCTAAATCTTGGGCAACTATTCCCTTGTAAATACTTTAGGTTCTTAAAGCAGTTACTGTCCAAAGCTGGAAGAACTTAAGCCTTCTCAGATAAGCATGTGAATGAATGGAGGAAGGTAAACGACAACAAAAAAATAAAACTAAAAAAGATGAAGTCTGATAGGGGAGCAGATGGATAAGAAAATCAAAAAAAGGAACAGTAATTTAAAGTTTATTCCAGCTTAAATGCAGGTTATTCTGACTTTAAGGTAGCATCACATGGCATCCTTCTGAGTCCATTTCTGAGATATTCTGTTGTACCTATCTCTGTCTGTTTTATAGATCTGTGCAATCTCTGTCACTAGGAGGTCATTTGGGTTTGGATCACATAGCAGTGAACAAATGAATAGAAAAACTTTAGAAATAGTTAAAGCAGGAGACCACTGTGATCTTAGAATATCGAGACAAATGCTGCCGTTACTGTTAATATTTGGATGATAAATTTTTGTTGTTAATGCAACCTTAAGTGGTTTGAAGGGGTAGTCTGTAGGAAAATGAATTGTCAAAAATACACCACCTTGATATGGGTTATCATTAAGTCCCATAACTGTGGCTTGCCAATGAAACATATCCCCAACTAGAACTGCAGAACATTGTGCTGGAGAGTCATGGGCCAAATCACTAAGTTCCTTATTAATCCGTTGCGTCTGGTTCACTATCTCAGTGTGTGCTCAAAGGTCTAAATGAAACTCTTGATTATCCTGGCGGAGGGAAGGATTGTCTCTTGGTATCACAGACACAGGCACCCATGTGTAATGAGGGGCCAGGGTCTCCCTCAAGCTGCGGCCTCGGCCTCCTTCTGAGCGGCAGCTGGTGCCTCCCCAGGGCCTACAGGGCTCATATGTAGCACACACCCTGGGAAACGCATTTTAAAAAATTGATTGATTGATTGATTAATTAATTAATTATAGTGCCATTGGATAAGGAAATCCATTAAGTTTCAGCTGTACACTTTAATAGTTAGGCATATATATGTCTACACTGTGTGTTCACCTCCCATAGTTAGATTTCTTTCTGTAACCACATATTTAATGGGGTAAAAGTGGTCAAATATGTGGGAAACACATTTTTAAACAATTGATTCTTTAGGCAGAAGGCAAGACAAACCAAAGGAGAATACTCTTCCTCTTTATAAGAGCAAGTGTTTTTTGCCGTGTTTATAAACCTTGGCATGCAAACATTCCCAAGACCTACCTTAAGAACATTTGGATTCCAAGGAAAAAGGAGCTAACTAGAGATTTATTTAAGTTATTGAGACAACTTCAAAAGGACATATTTCAGTTCAATGAGAAATATAATAAAAACCTGGATGAATATTTCCAGATGTTCAAAATTTCCTAGTATAATCTTAAGTTTCAGAAGAAGGAAAGCATAAAATTAGAAATTCAACAACATATCTTTTCACTGTGATCTTTGGCAAAATAACTGGCATGCTTTTATTTAAAATGATCATTTAAGCCCATAATTAGCTCATGAAAAGGCAACCATTGCTGACTTTTTCATGTTATTCATGTGCTCAGCATTCTGGTTCCCCTCAACTCAGCAGATTTCAGCCATGTACTTTCATAGGAGACCACATTAAACTTTAACTTTTGATTTAGGTAAAATTATGACATTGAGTCATTTTTCTCCCCTTACTCTTACACTCGAAAAAGCCCTAACACCATGTTTCTCAGCAAAACTTGATTGTTTGAGCAGAACACCTAACAGACACTGGTTACACATGCTCACTACATGCTTAAGTAGAATTTAAAATGTATTCACCAGAAAAATTAAATGATACCACAACCCTTAAAAATATGAATACTTATTCCCTTTTAGCAAAAGGGATGATATTATTATAACCTTTCACTAAGGTGTTTATATCTAAGTAAAAGATCATATTCCAAAATCAGTTGACTCTTTGCTCGTTTCTTCTTTCTACTAAATTATAAAATCCTATTTCAAACCATGGATTATCAAAAAAGCCACCAAGTGTTTTGAGGTTGTGGCAGATTGTAGTGTTCCCTTGGAAGTTGAACCAGAAGTTACAGGGGTTTCTCACTAAAGGGCAATTTGTTTTTCAGATGCTAACTCTATAAGTACATTGTCCTCGAAGGCTCTGTGTTGCAATGTGAAGATAGAAGCTTTGAATGTGATTTTCAAATATATTAACAATGAAAAATTATTTCTGTTACCAAGATGTTAAAAAAAATCTGCTGTGAGTAGCCAAATTTCAAGTGAAGTTGTTTTTCTCCTCAACTCAGCTTTCTTAAAAAATGGTGGTATCTAAACTTCATCAATAAATATTATGATTTTTTAACTGTGAAATGTTATTTGAGGTCTTATAAATGTCTCTGAGACAAGTCAGTTGAAATTATAACAATGTTTTTCTTGGCCTTATCAAGACCATGAAATAATGAATTTCATCTCTCATTTCAAATACATTTGAGCACATTTTTCCTTAACAGACAGAGTTCCTCACAGGGGAGAAGCTGTTTTGTACTTGCTGCTGTGGTTAAAAAGGCAGATAAAATATGAAAGTGTATCAGTTAAAATTAAGTGATAATTTTATCAAAAATAATATATATCCATAAACAAGACCAAGAAAGACTTAACAAAGACTAAGAAAAATTACCAAAATGTTAACAATGGCTCCCTCTACATAGAAAAGTTTTTATTCTCTCCTTTATATATTTTATATGTTCTAAATTAGGCACAATAAAGATGCATAATTTTATAATCTTTAGAAAGAAACAAGAAATGAGTACACCAATATACAAAATAAAAGCCATAATGGGAAAATATTCTTGGGAGTCTGAAGTTACAGGTGTATTGTTACTAGTAAAGCTGCCTGATTGTGCCTTATCACATTTATACTGGATGCTCATTACCATACATAAAATCTTCAACAGGTAATTTCTCCATCATACCATTGTCTTTTTGAAACATCAATTATTAGCAACAACTTAGGATATTTTGTTGTCTTTCTACAAAATAAATCATAGTTAAACCCTTTCTCAGATGATTCAAATTAAACTCTTCAACCTACATATTAACTACTTATTTAAAAAATCCTATAGTTGGAAACAAAAGCAATTGTGAATTCCTGAGTAGGGGAGAACAATACAGGGTGAGGATGAGTGCTGATGACCATATGTGTGTCAAATACAGGCTTGGCACTGGTGTCCCTAGATGTCTGCAAAAGAGCCTATGACAATCATCTCTATGCACAGGGGAAGGGAATTCTGAATGCCAGTAGCAGGAAGGACCCAATACATACCACACAGCATTCATATGAGCTTCTCATGATTTCTAGACATGAATTTCCTTAATAAGCCTGATTTTAAAAGCATTAATATGGTCAACAAACCAAATTTACCTTCCTAAGTGTTCATAAACATAGAACTGCAAATATTTGTAAAATGAATAAGCTAAATGATGTATGATGGTTCTAGATTAGCATTTTCCCTCCTTTAAACTCTCCTACCTTTTTCATATGATAAAGTAAATTCCCTTGAAAAGGCTTAAATGTGATACACGCATGCGCTCATACAGACACCAACTTCAGGCTGGTCTTCACCTTTTTATTACACAAAGTTAGCGCACCAAAAGGTGGACCCTTAATGAATGAAAGGATGTGTTCACTGACTGGTTATTTCTATTTATAATAATACTCAATAAAATGTCATTTTTGAGAGAGAGGATATAAAAAACATAAAACTCAGAGGTCATATTTAACAGCATGCCAAATTGTCCTTGGTAAAGAAAACTTTTCATATTTGTTTATTGATAGTAGCTAGACTTACTGTCCTTATTTAAAATAAATGAACATAAGGTGAGCAATTACTAATTGCTTAAATGTTTTCACTAACATTTTACTCCACTTCTTTGCATTGTTGATTCTTATTATCATGGGGATATAATGCTACCTTTGACTTTAAAGAGCTTTCAGTCCAGTGAGGAGACAGACATGGAACCAACAATTTAATAAGATTAGATAATCACTGCAGTCAAGGTATTGATCACAGCAACGGTAGCCTTGGAGGACCAAATATGCCAAAGGAAATCAGAGGTGGGTTACTTTGAGGTGGAGATTTTGAGGAGGAGAAAAAGGTTTTCCGAAGGAATGTGTGGAACCCAAACACAGGAAGGAACAACTACTGAGACAAGGAAGTACAAGACTGTTATGATTCCTCAGGGTTTGAGAAAAAATGCAATTAGTGTATGTGACTTTTATCACACCCACGGCTCTAGGCTTCTTGAAATATATTTAACCTTGTTGTCAAAACCTGAATTTTATAACTAGAGTGAATCTCTGACATTCCAACAAAACCTGCAAATTAATAACCTTCCAGTTTTGTGTTTCCTTTTCTTACCTACTCCTAGAGCCAACTCAGTTCTGCCCCCAGAAACCTGAGGGAATATAATCTCCTCTTCTAGGTTCCAAAGACAATCAAGCACACTGGGCACTGTGGACTTTAATGATTTGTTGCTTTGTAGAACATAGGAGAAATCAAGGAGGAATATACTGTGTTTTCCATCTCATGACCAGCCAAGTACTATCTTCATATGACTCTCTTCTAGTTCAAAATGAGGGACTTATTACATATACTAGACAAAAACATTTAGCTGTGTTGAAATTATTTTTTCTGTGTATAAATATTTTCCCCCTTATACATAATGAATACTGCAACTTAAATTCAATGAAGATGACATAATATATGTCAATAGCATTCTAAATCTTTGCTGGAAAATATGTTTTAAAATTTTTCTGGCTTTTCCAGGAGAGAAATGTTTCCCAAATTTGCATTTAAAAATATTCTCCAGAAATAGGTCAAAGCACCAGAAAATGTTTAATTTTGATTCTTCTTTTACTTGTTTTTATATGAAACTCTAGAATTATTGAGTATATTGATTTGTAAACCTAACTCTTTCCAAAAATTATTTACTTATACTTCTAGAATAGTAGTATAAACACATGTGCGTTTATATTGAATTGAAATATTTTCTTTGAATAGCTTCACATACAAGCACTTCTAACCTGTAGAAGGTATGACCCATTATTTCATTTATTCTCACACCTCACTTATTAAAAAAGAATTTGAGGCTGCAACAGATTAGTGCCCACTTTGAATAGAATAGGACCGATACATTTTGGCAGGTCTGTGAAAAGTCAGTAGAAACTTGGGCTAACTGGCCCCACATGGGCAATTTCATTGCAGTGATGTTTCAGGGTCATTTGGTGGCACTTGCAGTGGTAGGCTGTCATCTTAAAATGATTTTGATTAAATTAGATCAACTTAGAGGAAATGAACATTTGGAAAAGATGAAAGCATGAACTGAAGTGGAAAAGACACCACAGCTGATGTTTGGGCTAATACAAAAACTGTTATATACGCCAGGTAATAATTAGTGGAACTGAAAACTTTACTTTACTTTCATAGACTTTCAGCTTTTTTTTTTTCAAGCTACAAAATGAAGGTGTTGATCTCCTTCCATTTGCAATTTATTTATATTCCCAAACAAATAAAAATCTCAAGCAATATAATTTAAAACAGTTTCATTGGCTTTAAAAAAAAAGACAAAATTGACAGTGCCCTTAAAGTTGCTAGATGGGATGCTGCTTGATTTATGACTTAATAAATCAGCATTGTTATTGTTGATTTTTTTGATGATAGCCAGTTTGATAGGTGTGAGGTGATATCATTGATTTTGCATTTCCCTGATGATTAGTTAAGAGTGAGCATTACTTCATATGTCTGTTTGGCCATCTGTATGTCCTCTTGGAGATATGTCTATTCAGGTTCAGGAAGTGGTTTAGATGCAGTGGTGGCTAATGTAGTTATTGGATAGAGCACAGTTCTAGATATAGGCCAGTGATGATGCAGGAGTAAAAGAAGTAGCAGGGCCAGAAACAATAGCTGGAAACAGCAACCCTGTGCAGAAGAGAGAGTCTCGCCAGCCCCAGAGAAGGGTGAGGCAGCAGAAAGATTGGTGGGAAGGGTAAGTCTGGAATAGGGATAAGAGCAATAGAATAGATGTCAAAGAGGAGGAGGAGACTTGGAGGCCAAGGCAGAGCTAACCCTCAACTAAGTGCTTCCTTGAAGTCTCCTCCAGACTGCATAGCATTGCAGTGGCCAAGTAGAAATGAGAGTAGACCAAAGCCTAGAGAGACAGTAAAGTCAGATTTTAGTCATATGTTAGAAAATGAAAGTGTTTAAGATGTTGCATAAGACACCCCTCTGAAAATCTCTCTCTCTTTTTTTTAACTGATGGGCATTTGGTACTTAAAAAAACCCAAACTGAAACCTCTAGTATCCAAGGCGATCATTCTGTTTGGTGACACCAATGTGCATTTTTGGACTCTTATTGGAATTCTGGAAAAAAATAAGAAGATGCAAAAAAATAATTAATATTAAGCCACCATCAATTTAGGCTTTCCTTCAAAGTAGAGCTAGATCCTTGGCCCTCAACATTGGGCTGTAATTTAAAATACTCAAGAAAATGCTTAGATATGCTGCCATCCATCCTACAGATGCAAACTAATTGCTTCTGTGATGGGGTGGTGTCTTTGTTACATATTTTTAAATTCTCCCTGATGAGTCTAATGTAAGACAAGGATGAGAGCCACCAAGCTAGGGGCAACAGGGTAAGACATGTGTAGGCCCATCTCAACTTTAAAACAGTGTTGTCCTTCTTCTGCTTTTTCCCCTTCCCATCTCTAGAAAATAAACACACGTGTGCACACACCTCCCCCATTTCCACTAAGAATCCTTCCTCTAAACCAGCCGTCTCCAACCTTTTTAGCATCAGGGATCAGTGCTTCTATGAGAATCTAATACTGATGATCTGAAGTGGAGCTGAGGTGGTGATGCTAGCGCTGGGGAGCAGCTGCAAATACAGATGAAGCACCCTGCTGTGAAGTCCTGTTCCTAATAGGCTATGGACCGGATCGGTCTGCAATCCAGGGGTTGGGGGCCCCTGCTCTGGGACTTTTGCTGTATTTTAATGGCTGCATTACAATTCAATAATGCTAGAATCCAATGGGCCTTACCTCTTTTATCCGTCCCTTTCATCCCCATGCTTGGCTTTCTCCTGCTGTATCCCCCACCCTATTTCTAACAGAGCCTAAGGGCTGTGGCCACTCTTCTTGGATCTCATATAGAGTCCAACACAGGGACTGGTCAGATGAGGTCTTTAATATTGTTGAATTGAGTTAATGAAGTTACTATTTACAGTGCTACTAGTTGCGTTTCCCTCAAGATGGATGCGAGTTATGGTCTCATTTTCTGGTCTTAGGCTGTGAGGATATATTACCTTCAAAACATCTGGCTGTTGTGAAAAATGTGGGTTAGTTTAAGTAAGTCACTCATTCTGTTGATGGGGCCAGAAATCACAGATTGGAGTTTATAGATGAAAGCAATATCTGCTGTGCTGCAGTGAGAGAGAGAATACATTCAATAACACTTCTTAAGGTTCAACCAGAAAAAAGAGTCGAAATCTTCTGGAAGAAAAATGATAAGGTTAACAAATTTTTGTTCAATTAATTTGTTCTGACATTGAATCATTTTTTAAATTGTTTAAACTCTGAGCGATAATTTCTGTAATTTTAATAACTATATCTCCAGGTTTAGCTACATTCTGTTGAAAACAAAATAAACAGGCTCAAATCCCAGAAAACATGGCAGAGTAAAGGAATCCCCAGATCTCTACCTTTGAAATAACAAATAAGCTGAACATCTAAATGCAACAAAAAACACCCAAACTGCACACCAGCATGTCTGAGTGTAGGAATAATGAGCATAAGAGCTGCACAGGCTCAAACCCGGGTGTTGGGCAGTGGACTGGGAGTAATAAAGAAGTTGCCTCTCACAGCCACCACGGAGTTCCCTGAAGGAGGAGAGGGAGGGGGAAGGAGTTGGTGAGTTCACCGCGGTGAGTTTCCTGAACATTCCTGCCTGGATAGCTGTGCCTCCCCATGGCTGGCTAAGTGGCAGGGCCCAGTCATCAGGGCAGAAAGCAGAGAAGCAGGACGGGACCACAGAGGAACAACAGTTGATTTTTACTGGCGCGTGGTGGCCAAAACTGAGGCTGAGCCACAGCCCCAACCCCCAACCCAGAGGGCCCCTCCCCCCATACCCTAATGAGACTGATTCAACACGGAGCCCCAGGAGAATCTGAGCAAACGCTGCCGAGACTGTCCCTGACACTGACAGGGACTGAAACTGAGGGTAGTGAGGCATGATTAAATAACTAAAGAAAATTTAAAAAGTGTTATTAAGACTTTATATAAAGCAGGATTCCAAAGAAGGCTTAGATCCTACCTACTGAAAACCAAAATAAAAGTGCCTTCTTTACAACAGTCTAAAGAGAGACCGTTATATAATAAAATCTCTTCTTTCTGGAAAAAATAGCTGAATACACTTCCATTGAACCCAGGCAGATAAATAGCCCATTAAACACCATCACCAACCAATGGTGACAAGGCATCTCAGAAAGAAAGAGAAAAATCTCCAGAAAAACAGCTTATAGACATGAGGTATGCCAACTTAAAAGACAGAGAATTCAGGATGGTACTTTTGAAAAAACTCAATGAGATCCAAAATGGCTCAAATCAACAATTTCAGGAATAGAAAAAACAACTAGATGAGCAGAGCAAGGATATTGAAATCCTCAAAAAGAAACAAATGGAAACTTCTGAAGATGAAGAACACACTGCAAGAGTTGAAAAAATGAAATATCAAGCTTGGAAATTTATTTTATTTTATTTTATTATTTCTTCTTCTTCTTTTTTTGATTGAAGGACCTTGTCAGCTTACAATCTGTGAATTTTTTTAATTTTTACACCTATAGCACCTTGTTTTCCTAGGCGTCTCCCATCCAAGTACTAACAGGCCAGACCCTGCTTAGCTTCCAAGATCAGATGGGTTTGGGCTTGTTCAAGGTGGCATGGTCGTAGACCGAGCTTGGAAAACAGAGTCAACCAAATGGAGAAAGAATCAGTGAATCAAAGACAAGAAATCTAGAAATAAATCAGAAGGAAGAAGAGAGAAATGAAAGAATAAAAAATAATGAAAGAGAAATTCAAGAACTAGCTGATACCCATCAAAGAGGAAACATAAGAATAATGGGCGTTAACCGGAAGGCGGAAAGGAAACAGGGAGTAAAAGCTTTTTCAGCCAAATAGTTGACGAGAATTTCCCAAAATCTAAGGACTGGCTGGAGCTTGGAAATCAAGAAGTCAATAGAACACCCATTATCTCTCAACCCAAAAAGGCCTTCAGCACCAAGACACATTGTATTAAATTATCAAAAAATCAAATGACAAAGTCAGAATTCTTAAGGCAGCTAAGGGAGAAAAAATGGTAAACTTATAAAGGTAAACTCATATAGATTGCCCTCAGACTTCTCAGCGCAAACCATACCAGCCAGAAAGAAATTGGAATCAAATATTTTAAACTATTAAGTGGAAAGACTACCAGCCTAGAATTGATGTCTCCCAGCTAAGCTCTCCTTTAGATATGAAAAAGAAATTAAGACTTTTCCAGACATACAAAAATTAAGGGAATCTCACTACGAGGCCTGCACTACAAGGAAATCCAAAAGGGATCAAGGTTTCACCTAAAACAAACAACAAAAAAAAACTCCACATAATTAGGAGTAAAGTGGCTATTGGGCAAATAGAAGCAGAGGAGTGCAACTTAAACTAAGAACAGGACGGCATTATAAGCTTAAATAATAAAAGAGAATTGTTATAACAAGATAATAATGAACATTCAGCATACATAGGAAAAAATTGAGATAACAATGACTAAAAAGGGGGGATTCCAAAGATCCAAATTCACAAAGGGGAATGGAGATAAGGCATATGCAAGAGAAAATGGACTGTATATATATATAACTATCCTTTACATTATTCATAAAGGTAACTAACATGCCAAAGATTCAGAACTAGAGGGAAAACCCACAAAATAAAGAAAAAATAGAAGCACAAGGACAAGGAAGCAATGGAAACACCGAGCTACCAGAAAGCAAGAGATAAAATGGCTATAAGAAGACCTCATATTTCAACAATCACCCTAAATGCAAATGATTGAACTCACCAACAAAAAGCACAGAGTTGCAGAATGGATCAAAAACAAAACAAAACAAAACAAACAACAAAGAACAAACCATATGCTGCCTCCAGGAACACATCTCAGTTCCAAAGACAAATATAGACTCAAAGTGAAAGGATAGAAAATGATATTCAAGCAAATGGCATTCAGAGAAAAGCAGAAGTAGCAGTCTAATATCAGATGAAATGGACTTCAAAATAAAAAATGGTAAAGAAAGATACTGAGAGACACTTCATTGTGTAAAGGGAATCATGTACCAAGAAGACATAACACTTATTAGTATCTATGTTCCCAATCAGGGAGCCCGAAATATATAAAGCAATTACTAACAGGAGAAACAGACCAAAACACTATTATAGTAGGGGACCTAAATACCCCACTGTCAGATATGGACAGATCATCCAAACAGAAAATCAATAAGGAAATAACACCTTAAATGACACATTAGACCAATTGGACATAATTGACATTTACAGAGCCTTCATCCCAAAAACAGCTGCTTATACACTCTTTCTCTAGTGCACATGGAACATTCTCAAAATCGACCACATACTGGGGACACAGAGATAGCCTCAACAAATATAAGAGGGTTGAAATCATACCAACCATATTCTCTGATCATAATGCTTTGAAACTAGAGATCAACTGCAAAAAAATCAGGAAGAATCACAAATACATGGAGATTAATTGAAGAATAACTGGGTCAGAGAAGAAATAAAAGGAGATCAAGAGATACATAGAACGAATGATAATGATAGTACAACATATCAAAACTTTTGGGACATGGCAAAGCAGTCATAAGAGGAAAGTTCATATCATTACAGGCCTATCTCCAAAACAAGAATGAGCCCAAATAAACAACCTAATGCTTCATCTTAAAAAACTAGAAAAGGAAGAAAAATGAGCCTAAAGTCAGCAGAAGGAAAGAAATAATCAAAATTAGAGCAGAAATAAATGAAATTGAAAACAAACAAAAAAAATAGAAAAAATACAACAAAGAGCTGTTCTTTGAGAAGGTTAATAAAATTGACAAACCCCTGGCTAGACTCACTAAAGAAAAGAAAAGACACAAATAAACAAAATCAGGGATGAAAGAGGGAAATATACGACATCAGAAATACAAAGGATCATACAAGAATACTATGAAAAAGTATATAAACACCAAATTTAATAACCTAGAAGAAATGGACTCAGTACTTAGAAAAATACAACCTTCCTAGACTGAATCAAGAAGATCTGGAAAATCTAAATAGACAATCAGCAGTATGGAAATTGAAACAATCATCAAAAACCTACCAAAAAGTAAAAGTCCAGGACCAGATGGCTTCACCAGTGAATTCTACCAAACATTCAAAGAAGATTTAATATTATTCTCCTCAAACTCTTCAAAAAATGAAAAGGAGGCAATACTTCCAACTCATTTTATGACCAATATTACTCTGATACCAAAACCTGGTAAAGATAACACAAAAAAGAAAACTACAGACCAATATCTCTCATGAACACAGATGCAAAAATCCTAAATAAGATACTAGCAAACCGAATACAGCAACATATTAAAAGATTATACACCATGATCAAGTGGGTTTCATCCCAGGCACAGGGATGGTTCAACATATGCAAATTAATTAATGTGATACACCACATAAACAAATTAAAAAATAAGAATCATATGATGATATCAATAGATGCAGAAAAAGCCTTCGACAAGATACAGCATCCATTTATGATCAAAACACTTAACAAAATCATATAGAAGGAAAGTACCTTAACATAATAAAGGCCATCTATGACAAACCCTCAGCCAACATTATACTTAATGGTGAAAAACTAAAAACCTTCCCTCTAAGATCAGGAACAAGGCAAGGCTGTCCACTAGCCACTCTTATTCAATATAACATTGGAGGTCCTAGCAAGTGCAATCAGCAAGAGAAAGATATAAAAGGCATCCAAATAGGAAACGAAGAAGTCAAACTGTCACTATTTGCAGATGACATGATTCTCTATATAGAAAACCCTAAAGACTCCACAAGAACACTACTAGAAACAATAAGCAAATACAGTAAAGTCTCTGGATACAAAATCAACGTTCAAAAATCATAGCATTCCTATACTCTAATAATGAAGTGTCAGAAAAAGAAGTGGAAAAAATAATTCCTTTTGCAATTGCAACAAAAAGAATAAAATACCTAGGAATAAATTTAATGAAACATGTGAAGGACCTATATAATGAAAACTTAAGACCCTATTAAAAGAAATCGAAGAAGATACAAAGAAATGGAAAGATATTCCATGTTCTTGGATTGGAAGAATCAACATAGTTAAAATGACCTTATTACCTAAAGCATTATACAGATTTAATGCAATCCCCATCAAAATCATCGGCATTTTTAAAGAAATAGAAAAAAAAATCATCAGATTTGTATGGAAGCACAAAAGACCTGAATTGCCAAAGCCATCCTGAGAAAAAAGAATGAGGCTGGAGGCTCACTCTGCCCAAGTTCAAAATTACTACAAAGCAACAGTAATCAAAAAGTCATGGTATTGGCAGAAAAACAGACACATAGACCAGTGAACAGAATCAAGAGTCCAAAAGTAAACCCATATTTATACGTGCAAATAATTTTTGACAAGAACCCAAAAATACAGAAGAAAGGAAAGCCTCTCAATAAATGGTGCTGGGAAAACTGGAAAGCCACCTGCAAAAGAAAACTAGACTGTTGTCTATCACCACACACCAAAATTAACTCAAAATGGATTAAGGACCTGAATATAAGACCTGATACAATAAAATGCATAGAAAAAACATAGGAACGAAACTCAAGGACCTTAACTTAAAGAGATTTTATGAATTTGACCTCAAAAGCAAGGGAAGTAAAAGCTAAAAAATGAATGAGGGACTACACCAAACTAAAAGCTTCTGCTCAGCAAAAGCATTGTCAACAAGGTAAAGAGAACCATCCAAATGGGAAAATATTTGCAAGCAACACCTCCGATAAGGGCCTAATATCCAAAATATACAAAGAACTCATACAACTCAATTTACAACACAAAAAAACAAATGATCCAATCAAAAATGGGCAGAGGACCTGAACAACACTTCCCCAGAGGAACATACGAATGGCCAACAAATATATGAAAAGATGCTGAACATTACTAGCTATTAGGGAAATGCAAATCAAACCACAATGAGAGACCATCTCACACCTGTTAGAATACTATAATCAACAGGACAAGTAACAGGAAATCTTGGAGAAGATGCAGAGAAAAAGGAGCTCTCATACACTGCTGGTGGAACTGCAAATTGGCACAGCCACTATGGAAAACAGTATGGAGATTCCTTTAAAAAAAAACTAAAAATTGATCTACCATATGATCCAGCAATCCCTCTATTGGGTATTTACCTTAAAGACTTGAAAACCCATATCTGAAAAGATATTTGCACACTGATGTTCATAGCAGCATTATTCACAGTGGCCAGGACATGGAAGCAACTGAAATGTCCTATGATAGATGTTTGGCTAAAAAAGCTGTGGTACAATGGAATATTACTCAGACATAAGAAGAGATGAAATACTGCCCTCTGCAACAACATGGATGGACCTTGAGATAATCATGCTAAGCGAAATAAGCCAGACAGAAACAGTTAAAAATCACATGATATTGCTTATATGTGGGATATAAACCTAAAAGCAACAAATGAGCAGGACAAACAAACAGAGACTCATGGACATGGACTATAGACTAGTGGTTACTAGTGAGGTGGAGGAGGGGGGTAGGTCGATGGGGTAAAGTGGTCAAATATAGGGTTTAGGGGAGGGTGAAGTGGGTAAAGGGGATCAAATATATGATAGCTAAAGGAAACTGGACTTTGGGTAGTAAACACAAAATAGAATATACAGATGTCAATGTACACCTTAGAATTATATAATTGTATTAACCAATGTTACTTCAATAAGCTTAATTAAAAATTTAAAAAATTATAATAACATAACCAAAATAGAGTTACTTATGCTAAGCCCTATGCCATTAATCCAAGACTTAACTTATTGTTTCAGCTCTCCTAGAATGAAATCTTAAATAAGTCAATCAGAAATTTCCTGATCGAGCATTAGCTAGGTAATGTACCTGAAGACCCCTGCCATCTACAAAAGGTAAGTAACCTTGCAATAATGAACTCATTTTTTTTCTTTGCCTGGTATAACTTCCTTGTTCTTGTTTCCTTTAGCCTATAAAATCAATTGCCTCCAAACAACTGTTTGGAGCCCCTTTCTGTCAGCCAGATTGAATGTTGCTCAATTCATGGTTTTCTGAATAAAGCCAATAAGATCTTTAAAATATACCCAGTTGAATTTTGTTTTTTAACACTTTGAAAGAAAATCAAGTGATTTGCCGAGATATAAAGCATTGAGCTACATAAGTCCATGTGGCTAACGACTGTAAAATAGATACATGTTAAATCCATCTGCTGAAGTATTCTCAGGTTTTACTTGACTAAGGCTTCACAAAGGTCCTGGGTAGAAATGAAATGTAAACATTGACCTCCTGAGAAATGAAAAAAGACTATAGGCAGCAGACCAAAAAGGTGACACTAAAATGAGCTCTGAAAACTCCCTTTTTACAGGATGGCTGCCCCCATATGTGGTTAATCTTGGTCAGGTGTTCTCAGTGGTGGGCGACTGAACATTTCACATTGGCTGTAACCGGGGACAGAACTTGACATTGGAGAGAGATCAATATTGCCTACCTCAGAGACAGGAAAGAGGGAAGGAGAGGGAAACTGGACAGGACCAAGAATGCAAGGCAAAATAGAGAAGAATAAAGACCAGGTGAGACTACTTGTTGCCTAGGATTCATCCCAGGAAGGTGAAGAAAATCAACCTATGTATGTACCCAGTCCAGTTATCAGGATGGTCTTTGTAAAAAGTCTTTGCCATACTGCAAATATAAAATTAATAATAAGTATGATAATGCTGCATACCTATCATGACCCAGGCACTATAATTTCACATGCAATATCTTATTTAATCTTCTAGTTAATATTTTCATGTCTGTTTTACAAATAAGGAAACTGAGGTTTAGGTGAGGTAAGGGACATGCTATAAGTCATAGCTAATATGAGGCAGAGCTGAGATTCAAAACCAGGTCTGCCTTTAATTCTTGCTGTGTTGCCAGACAGAGCATGGGGTCAATCAATGTTCAGGTCTTTATACAAAATAGACAATATCTGAATATAATTACTTATATGGGATTTTTAGAAACAAGAGAATTACTTGAGAATAATCAAGAATTTAATACTATTAAATTATATCCTGCCTTGATATGCAACTAATTTTGCCTCCATTACTCTATAGGCAGCATACTCAATAAGCCTACTGAGTCTTCTGCCTGGAAAACTGGCATGACCTGTGCTGTCCAGGTCTACTTGCTTCTGTCCTTCCCACTTCTAGCCTCCTTCTGGTTTGACTCTTTCAGTACATAGGCCCAGGTACTTCATACTCTGCCTCACCTGTATGTTGCTTCTCTTTTCTTAACTCACTTTCCTGTTGTGTTACCTTCACTTCATTTGGTTCATGTTCGAGGCTCAGTTATGAACTTCCTCTCTTCATCTGCTTCAAAGGCTCTGCCTTTTCCTATAATACTGTCTGCTCTCTGGGATCCTGGACCTCTAGGGAACCTCTGGTCTTATGGTGTATGACTTCTCAAGTATCTTTGCCCAATCTGCCTACCCTGACAACATTGCAGCCTTGGGGCAGGGCCTGCCCACATCGCTCACTGCCCCAGGCATTCTCAGTGTCAAGAAGGTATCTACTCCCGGTACTTATGATGAGGAAAAGCAATGGCTCTGACGTGTAGGAAGTCCCAATGAGAACAGCAGAATTAAGGCTGAAATGACAGAGAGTGGTATGTAGGAGAAGGCAAACCAGGACCACATGGCCAGCCCTTTGTCCATGGACAGGATGACACTCTTGTTAAATGAAGTAAACTCAAACTAACCAGGGTCCCGGGGTTCTAACACAAGGCAGGTATGATTTCAGATCTTCAGTTCCCTGTACAAGATAGGCACTTGTGAGTCAGGAACAGCCAAGGGGAAATAAGAGCACAAAACCAGGCAAGAGGTCAGTCTACAGAGCCAGCCAGCCTCAGCACCCACTAGGCAGAACACAGGCAGACAAAACGACTAGCTAGTCACCAACTCTCACTGAGGTAAGCTGGCAGGAACCCTCACTGAGACTCATTATTGAGATGACGAAAGGCAAAATCAAGCATTTCTAGATTTCGTTAGCTACAGTCCTGGGCTCCTATACCTGGTTCCCACTGGGCCAAGGAGAAGACAGAAGAAAATATGATCACTAATTCCTAAATTCATTTGTTCATTCATTCAATATGTATTGAACAGCAACAATTCTTACCACTAAAGAAATAAAAATGGAAAAAGAAAATCTATTTCTTGAAGAAATGCACAGTCTTGTAGTGAAACAGAAAATAAAAGGCCATCATGGAGTGTCTGCCTCTTCCTAGGAATCAGAGGAAGCACCAAGTTGCTTTTTTAAAAGCAACATTAAAAAAGGTTTCCAAGCAGGCACGGGGATAGGGGCTGACCTGGAAGGGTAGGAGCTTAGTGAAAAATAAACCAAAATCCTGGAACCCCTTTTTTCTTACCCATTTTCTCTGACCACACTGGCCTCCTTGTCATTCTTTGAAATCTCCAAGTACTCTCCTGGGGCAGAATGTTTCCATTTTGTTAGGTGTGCCTGAAACGTGCTTCTCCAGGCTCATTCCTTCACTGACTTCAACAGTCTCTACTAAAATGGTTCCTCCTTAGAGGAACCACATCCCCCACTGAAAATAACAGTCCCCTTCTGAGTTCTGAATGGAGTAAGTAGCAGACAGTTGTGAGAATTGAACTTCCTGTGGGTGTGATGGCCCAGGAATGAGACTTGCTTCCATTTGAACTTTGGTCAGTCATTTACTATTTCTGTGATTTTGGCCAAGTTATTAAAAGCACTAAGTCTCAGTTTTGTCATCTGGAAAACAAGGAGAATGACAGCATTGCCTCAGAGCCTTGTTATAAGAATTAAATAAGATCCTGGACATAAAGGGCTCAGGGTAGGCATGGGGAAGGCGGCTTCCTGCCCTCCCTTCCAACCACATACAACAAAAAGCAGAGTTTCAGCTAGAAGTAAATTAGGTCACTGTGGATCGAGGGGGATGTAGAAGTAGAAATAGGCCATGAGAGATGAAAAAAATTCAAAGCGAGACCAGAACCCAATGGATATCTTGTCCAATTAGATAACTAATAATTAGCATTAATCATTCATTGGGATTATTGGAGATTATTATGTGCCTTTACATATCAGCTAATACATATATTATTTCATATAATTTTCCATACAGCTCTATGATATAGTATTATTGTCATCTCTGTTTTAGGAGGAAACTGAGGGTTAAGTTAGGTGACCTGTCCAACATCACACAAATATATAGAGGTAGAGTAAGGATTGGAATTCTTGTGTAGTTTAGACCCAGCTTTTGTATTTCCTATAAGCCTCCCAATTTCTAAGTGGATGACCCACATCTAACACAAAAACAGTTTAATTCAGATTTGAAGAACTGTGAGAAGTGGTGGTTTCCCACTTAATAAACTTAATCTCAGTTTTTATAAAATAAAAGATTACAAAAGTTTAAGCAATAAATAAAATATTACTTTTACTTTCTACTAAGTATAATAGGGAAGAGAAAAAAAGCAAAATTGAGTTTAAATGAAACACACTTTATTTAATTATTTTCAACTGTTAAACTTTCTCCCTTCTGCTAATGGACTGTCTTTCCTCTTCTGGACACTCATATTTTAAGGTACCAATGCAAAGACTTCAGGAAGGCCTCTTGGGCATCTCCCTCTCTGAGCTCAGGTACCTCAGAAGCTCTTATCAAGGTCCTGGGCATACAGCCCCTCCCTGCGTGGCTTGTCCTGAGGCTCTCCTGCTCATAGTCCCCGTCTGTTATCAGGGGAAGGTCAATAACATCTTCCCACACCATTTTCTCAGAAGAGTGGCTTCTGATTTTTCAGAGGAAACATATTATCAGTGTTACCTTCCCTCATTCTAATTCCCTGATAAGAGAAAGTTCCACTTACCAATATTATAATAAATCTCCATTGTTAAAAAAAAAGATACACTTCACTACTTGTATTAGTTTCTTATTGCTGATGTAATAATTTACTACAAATTTATTCTCTTATATTTCTGGAGATCAGAAGTCCTCTCTGTGCTAATATCAAGATGTTGGCTAGGCTGGTTTCCTCTGGAGTCTTTAGGGGAGAATCTGTTCCTTACCTGCACCAGCTCCTAGAGGCCACATTCCTTGGCTCATGACCTCACCCAATTATCATATCACACCCACCTTTGCTTTTGTCTTCAGATTTCCTTTTCTGTCTCTGAACTTCCTGCCTCCCTCTTTTACTTCTGAGGACCCTTATAATTACATTGCACCCACCCCCACACAAAAAACCAGGAGAGTCTCTCCATGGCAAGATCCTCAATTTAACCACTTCTACACAGTTCCTTTTCCATGTGAGGTAACATATCCACAGGTTTTGGGGACTGGGGTGTGGACATCTTTGAGGATGTGGACATCTTTGGGGGGCCATTATTCTGCAAACCACACTACCCTTTTTGAACAACTTGAAAGAAATATTTTACACAATTAAAAAATTTCTTCACAACAATTCAGAATTTAACCAACTACTAAAATATGAATTATAGGTAATAAAAAAAATGGGAGGTGATCAGCGTGGGTCACAACAGACAGGCCTAGAGCAATGCTTTCCTAATTTTCACCAGCAAGAAAGAAATAAGGACAGGACTCTACAGGGATTACACCCTGTCAGCAGTTTGGTGCAGGAGGTGGTGGGGAAGAACAAGCAGGGTCTGCATAGCCTGGGATGAGCAAGGAGGGGAACTGGGTGAACGCAGGTGCAGAGTCCAAGAGAAGGGCAGCCAGTCTTCCTGGAGGGTTTATACAGGACCAGACTAAGCCATTAGAATCAATGGGTGGGGCTGCCAGTAAGTGAAACTGAGGGTCCTTATGATTTTGATTAAATTTAGCATTAAATCCTAGCTCTAGAAAAGATCTTTTTATATGTATACTAGTCAAAGATGTAGCTTTTCTCCTAGATAATCAGCCACCCCTCAGACAGCAGAAGATAGTAGTAGCCAGAACCTGACTAATGATCACAAGGTCTTGACCTCTGGCAGACCTAAGTTATGTTTTAGCTCCTAAGCCCTAAGGTGAAACTGATGCAGGACAGGGCAAATTTCCTCAAGCTGGGGCAGGGGAGGCCAAGCTCTGCACTGAGAGAAGAGGATTCTTTGGCAGAGAGTGTAGAAAGAATTCAACACACATGCCAAAGTTAGAGTCAAAAGGAAAGTTGATTAGGAAAGGGGTAACAGACACTCCACAGAGTGTGCTCTCCTCTCAGTGGCAGAGAGTGAAAGGGACAATGAGAGGGACTGAGTGTTCTGGGGAATTCAGTTTATATATCATTCTTTAGTTCTTGTGAGTTATTGTTTAAAAGATTGTTAACACATTTCCTTTGATATGAACATACAGTGAGGAAGGGGAAGAGAGTGTAGCATGAAAAGATAAGAATATGTAGAGTGAAAGGCCTGCTGGCAGTTCCCAGCCTTTAATGCATAGGTTCTCCATGTTTTTAGCCATAGGGAATGAATGATTTTATTTTGTTAAGGGCAGCCACTTAAGGACTCTGTTGTTTCTGTTACACTTCCACAGGTGTGGGGAATGGATTGCTAGCAATTCCAACAGAAATCGTCCTTTGTTCTGCAGGTGTCCTCCTGGCCTTGCTGTAAGGCTAATCAGCACAGTGCAGTCTCTGAACATAGCTTGATTTAGCATTTTTAATACTCTTGCCTCCTCCCTACATTAAAACGATCCCCTGGCTACTTTCCCATGAAACCAGAGAGACACCAGAACAGACCTCAGAACTGTCCTCAAGACCTGAAGAAACAAGTAATTTATTACCCTTACCTCACCTCCAACCAATCAGCTCCCAGCATGACAAGGAACCCTCTAACTCAGTGGTCTCCTGGCACCAGGGACTGGTGCTCTTATGAGAATCTAATGCCTGATGATCTGAGGTGGAGCTGAGGTGGTGATGCTAGCGCTGGGGAGCAGCTGCAAATACAGATGAAGCTTCCCTTGCTTGCCTGCATTCACCTCCTGCAGTGCAGCCCGGTTCCTTCCTGGGGTGAGGGAGAGAGGGGTGTTGAGGACACCTGCTGATTCATGGTGTCTTGTGATTTTTCCCTATGTAATCTGTAACCTACATACCATGGGGAGTTCCGGCTTTTGAGCGCGAGCTTTCCGTTTTCCTTGTTGGCGCTATTTATAATAAAATAGTCAATATATCTCCACAGCGACTCTTCATTTAGGGTTTGGTTCTGCTAGGGGGTGGACGAACTCTTTCTGTTCCACAGCATAAGTAGCTCTCCGTATGGATTTTCCTGAGGTGCTACGGCCCCGCAATAAGGTTATTTATGCAAATACCTGCCTTCTTCAACATCTGATCTCACCTGGATTTCCCAATCTACAGTAGATTCAAAACAAAAACCAAAAGCGGCAGAGTGTGAGAAATCAAGACTCACGAAGGAAAAAGTCTAACGAAGGCACAGTCCTTGAGTTAAGAACAACAAAGCTTACTTTCGTTTTGGGCGCGGCGGGAAGACAAGGGAAGGGAGCAGGGACGTCTCCTCGACCGGCTCGAACGGCCCCTGGCAGTTCTCTGCCGGGCGCTGTCGGCTCCTATTTCACCCGTCCGGCCCCTAAGCCCACTGCGCCGACACTAATCTGGTGGGGGCGGCAGCTCTGGACTCCGGCTTTAGGAAGCGCCAAGGGGCGAGAGCGCCGAGTCTTGTCAGGTTTCCGAGTGGGATTCGACCCGTGGGGCCCTGACGTTTGGGAAGGAAGGAAGAAAAGGGAGGCGCTCCATTTTCTCGGGCTCCTAGCTTCCTCGCAGTTTGGCGTGCTCGCTCCATGACGGAGACGTAACGTATCCAGAGGAACCTTGAGCCAGGGCTGTGCGACCTGGACAGATGCCGGGGCAAGTCGGCGTGAGGGAGACGCCGGGGTCGCAAGTCCAGAGTTCGGAGGCGCTGGGACCTGCGCCCTTCGGAGACACCCCTCTACACATACACATACACACACACCCGGCCAAGGAGCTGTCCTCCACGGGGAACTGTGAAGGTGGATGGCGAGGCCCGAGGCGGCACAGCTAAAGTCCCGAACCCGGCAGCTCAGCGGGGGATAGTCCTCTGTCGTCGAAAGAAGAGGCCTCCCCCGGGAACAGGAGGAGCCACTGGAATAGCGCCCCGATGGCGCTCCTTCTCTCTGCGGGTGAATCCATCTCGCGAGCGGCCAAGTTCCTGCAGCGGCAGCGACAGAGGCCCCGGGCCTGGGCCGAAGCCAGAAAGGGGCGGCGACCCGGAGAGGACGCGCCGCATAAACCAAGCGGCCGCGCTGGAGCTGAGCCCTGCTGCTAGCGGGAAGCAGTTCAGGAGGCCGAGGAACTGTGGGTGCCGCCGCCGCTGTCCCGCCTCCGCCACTTCCCCTGTGCGCCCAGGGTCGGGAACAGCTCGGGGCCTGCTAGCTGAGGCGGCAGAGGCTGCTCTTCTCCGCGCCGTCTCCAGGGCTCCGACTGCTCTTCTAGTTACCAGGACCGAGTGTCTGCGGCGGCCGCGCGTGTGCCTGGAGCGCGGAGAGGACATGCCCCAGCCTGGTGCTCGGCTGCCCGGGGCCACGGGCCATGGTCCTGTGCTCCACCTTCACCCAGAAGCCGGGTGCCCTGCAGCCGAAGCGGTCGGAGCCACAGAGGCCATAGGCGCCGTCAGGGGTCTCCTGGCCAGGGAGTGGAAATGCAGAGGAGCGGCTCACTTCTCGCTCTGCCTGCTTCCGGGCTTGCAGCCCAAGGATGGGAAGGACGAGGAAGCGTCGACCCATTTCGAATGCTGTCACTGTACTCAGTGCCAGAACTGGGACAACTCGGGGGCCAACTACACATTGCGCCCTGCGTGCCCCTTCTTTGATCCTTTATCTCCGGTGTGAAAGGGCCCAGATTTCCCATACTGGTCAGAAATGTTCTTTAAAAATGTTTGAAGAGGCGTTCTGTTCCCCGCCAAAATAAGATGTTTTGCTGAATTGAAATGCCAGAAAATGTATACTTGGTGGTGAGCCGCAAGAGCCTGCCGCAGCCTCATTTCTCTGTGTAGACAGCACAATCAACTGCGACTCTGCTGGGCCATAAGCAGTCAGAAAGTGGACTCAGTCTGATGGAAACAGTTTTTTGGTCTTCTCAGAGCCACAGTCGTAGTAGAGACTTGATGGATGGTGAAACATGCTCAGCAAGTAAATGCTGCTCAGATACTGGATGGGCACTGTGCATAGGGCAGGCCTGGACGCTACCCTATGCTTTGAGTCTGGGACCACTTTCATTCACTGCCCATGGCTAGGGAGGCCAAGATGAAGTGACCGTCTGTGAGCCAGGCAGGTAGGCATCCTCGGTGAGGTCTTGATTCCTTCACACCTTTCTCAGACCTTCGTAATTTACTTTTTCTTTAGTTTTTCATACTATCTGGCACGTAGCTAATACCATCAATTCGTTCTTGAATGGTAGTCTCGAAGGAGGGACAGTTTTACCTTTTTCGGATATAGGACAGAGAGGGCATAGTAATACTGCATTCGTGGGCCAAATTCTGCCCACAACCTGTACTGCTACGACCTGCAAGGATTTTTACATTTTTAAATAGTTGGAAAATTTCAAAAGGAGAGTACTATTTTGCAACACATGAGAATTCCTGCGTGATATTCAACCATCAATGTCCGTAAATAAATTTTAATTGGAACACAGCCATTCTGCTTTTACCTTTGATCTGTGGCTGCTTTCCGGCTACCACAGTAGAGTTGAGTAGATACAAAAAGGCCATACGGCAAGTCTCATATATTCACTATCCGGCCATTTTAATAAAAGTTTCCCAACCCCTGCTATAGAAACCTAGTGTTCTCTTTGAATACTATATACTGAGAGTTATACTTAAAAAGGGAATTTAAACTTTAGTGAATTTTGTCACTTAAAAATAAACCTCATTTGATTAAAGGTAAAACTGTTTCCATTACTCTCAGTCATCTTGAAAACTCTGAGATACCAAATGAGCAAATATTGCTGCACTGGTGAGAATCTACCTGCTATTGCTTTCTTTCACCTAAGAAATAATCACAGTATAACTGAAATCAAGTATCCATCTACTTAGCATTAACTACAAAAACTATCAGATACATTTGTGCCTCAAAACAAAGCATCTTAAACTATAAAACTATTGAGTTTAGAGTTTGCCTTGGAGACATTCCTTTTGGTTATGTCAGTGTTTGCCAAAGTTAATAGAATTTGAAACTTTTTAAAAATAATAATTTGTTGATAGTATACTATCAGGAGTTAGTGAGTTATAACTTACACCTGGAGTAAAGCAGACTATAAAAATGTTCATGAGTTTGAAATAATGACTATTTAACTCACTTGCAATATAAATAACCAGTTATTAGAATTAGAATTACATCATTTTGCTCTTATTAGATACAAAATGAATCAAGTATTTTCATGCAACTTTCAGGTATTCTTGCATCTGGTATGCTATTTCTTTTATAAAATGCATTATTGGGTAATTACAACACCTAGATAAAAACATATTGTATTTTTCTTATATATTTATAAATACATTTTAGTTAAAAAGTATCAATAGTGTATACAACCTATAACACAGTTTGGGAAATACTGGTTTATATGGTTATAATGTGCTCTTTTGGATTATTGAATATTAAATTAGAATGAAATTAGGAGCCCAGTGTAATGATAAAAATAGATATCCTCTTGCCTAGTAGCCTTTAAAATGAAAACCCATTGAATCTAGAATAAAATAGATGATAAATAGAATTTTAAGAGACATGTACAGCAGATTTACTATTCTTATAAAATCCATTATAGATTTTAGAAAATATATTCTGAATTTAGACAACAAATTTTAAAAGTACTTCTTTTATTACATAGTGAATAGAAATCCTGGCTCTTAGGAAAGGAAATCTAGCTTTGCTCTCCCCAAATCTTGCAGACTTGCTTTGCAAAGTTTCCGAATTTTGTAAAATAAACTTAGCCTTTCTGAAAATAGCCCATCAGAGTTCTAGAACTGGCAATGTTTTACATGTCCATTTTATTTTATAAAGTGCCAATTTTCATCATAGACTGATAGCAAATATTATACAATGTGTAAACATTTGTCTTTTTTCTCTTTATGTCAAAAATTTTATTTTGCAGTATATTTTTATTGCCTGCATTAGAATGTAGAGGTCTATGAAGATAAGGATATTGTATTATTTACAATTGGATCCTCATTTCAATCCAAATTCTGAATTATTTGAAGTTCTCAGTAAATATTTGTTAATAATTGAAAATTTGATAAATGAATAAATAAGGTGATTTAGATGATGTTCCCTCTCCTGTGTGACATATTTATGCCATTGATTTCTGAGCCCCATCTTCCCTTTAGGATTAAAAAGATATTATAGACTATCCCTTGCCCTTCCGTGTGTGTGTGTGTGTGTGTGTGTGTGTGTTCGCACGCACGTGTGTGTAACAAGAATATTGCAGCCAACAGCATATACTTTAGAGACCCCTTGAATATCATGCCTCAACCTGTTAGACTTCAATGGACTTCACGGTTATAATGAAAGTTTTGGCCAACAAAGAAAAAGTGATTGATCTGAAGAGGAGCCAGAACTCACTATGCAACTCCTACCCTTTCCCTAAGTAGTTGCCTTGCAGGTTTAACTTACAAAATAGATAGTTTTCTTATGTCGCTTTTTCTCCTAGAACTTTCTTTTTTAGGACCATTCATCTAGAGCAAAGACAAAACGTTTAGAGGGTAAGCTTACAAAATGGATCTTCTAAGGTCAGTGCTTTGTATTCACATAAATTAGTATATTTACCTCCTACTGTTTTTACAGATTCTGAAAATGGGACTCTTTCCTTGTCTGCACTGATCTTCAACCTTTCAATCCTGAAGATATCTGTCTGTTCTTGTTTTGGGTAGAGAGGGCCTAGGCTACAAAATTCTAATGTGGGGGATGAACCACTACCTGATTCTGAATTCTAAGGATTTTCCTGTCCAGGTACCCACAGTTTTTCCAGACTAGCGTCCTTGTTAAAGATTAAATTAATTTATAATTTCCTTTTAAGTAATGAGTAAAATAGTAAATTAAAAAATTAAAAGTAAAAGAATTGATGAAACATCAAAGTTTATTCACAAAGAATGTGATTATTTATCCTCTTGCCATTCATCCTGGCCTTGTACATATATATCAGAACACTAATATAACTGTTAACACACATCATATTGTGTTCTACATTTTCAACATTCAAGGTTATTTTGTGACTGATCCCAGTGTTTGTAATTATGTTTACTGTAACAGTGTAAAAAAATGCATTTCAATAAGATCTTCCTTGTTCACATCTCCCCTCTTTATTCCGGCTGTTACTACTTTGGAAAATATGTTGCTATGGTTATTGGTATCAATTCCTCAGTAAGTCAGCCCCAAGGACAGGGCAGAGAGTGATATCTCCAGGTGCCAGCTGCCTCGGAGAAAATAGCTCCAAGGCTCCCAAGAAGAAAAATAAAACATATTGCCGCTGAAGTACAGATAAATAGCTGTCCACCAGAAACCATATTTCTTTTGTGCTAGACGCTAACAGCTAACTTTTGCTTTTGTAATCTGCTTGCTTACTTGATCAAGGCCAACCAGGACGTAGTTTTAGACTTTATAAGCTGCCTCCTCCCGAGGCTCCGGGAGGACTCTCTAGTGGAGAGGGTCAGTCGCAGGCCGGCTAATAAAGGCTCGTAATTAATCTCAATTGGCTCCGTGGGTCTCAGATTTGACCGCACCACAACATTTACAACTTCATAAAAATAATAACTGATAACTTATCAATAGTGACAGAGTATTAAAGGAAAACTGGCCTATTTTTATATAGCACAATATTTCATGGTTTGAAAGATACATATACCCACTCAATAGTGCTGATGTTTGCAAGTACTGATCTTGAAGTGGGTTTGCATTTCTTGTTACCAAATACTATATTCAATAGTTTTCAGAACAATTTACCATTCTACAACTGCAAAACGTATGAATGCTTGTCCCAATTGCATGCTAACGTGTTCTTTACAGAGTATTTCCCTGTATGAGTTTTCTGATATGACTGCCTGATGAAGGATTTTTCATTTTGACTTTAGAATAGGCATTTCCTCAGTGTGAAGAATTTCATTTTGGGATCGCTAAACACTTTTCTTTCTTTATTTTACTTGAGAGTATTTTATTTAGTGTAATTCCTCTAATATTCTACAAGTGTGGGCTTCATGAATAACAGGATTCCCACATTTATTCATTGAATTTCTTTTATAGCAAGGATTATCTAGTATACCCCAAAGAGTTTCCTCCTCCAGGTAAAGGTTGTCCTGCCTTCGTTAATGCAGAGAAATGATGTAAAATGGAGAAATATACCAATGAGTAGAAACACACATCACAGGACATTAATAATTCAAATTTATTTTTAAGGGTAAAATGAAAGAAAAAGAAAATGAGGATGAGATATTGGGGAGTTTAAGTCTGGGAAAGTCAACAATAGGGAGAGAACGAATAAGGGTGCTATATGAAATTTTACTCCAATAATAACAAATATCTTTTTCTCTAAGGACAAGGAATGTGCAGAAGGTTAGATGAATAGTGATTGAAATAGTCAAAGAACTATGACACTGTTGAAGGAGTTTTCCTACATTGGCCTTACAAGATGTCAGAAAAAACCGTTTCCTCAGGGAAATCTGCAGTTGAGTTGGTCCTGTTCTCTGACCAGGCTCCTCTTTACACTGTCTCACCTGAGCCTGGAGCACACCTGGTCTTAGGACTCAGAAATCCTCCTCCTCCTCCCCTCCTTTTCTCTTCTCCTGGCTCTTGCTGGGAAATCGCATCCATTTGTAGAACTGATAAGCTGCCTGTAGAAAGAAATGTACATGGATTTTGACTTCTGTGCACAGACCTTTGAGTGATCATTAAGTCTGGGGCAGGAAGAGGATCTATTAAAGCAGGTTAAGGTGGATGTTAAAAGGTGGCATAGGAAGGAGCAACTTGAACACTAAAAACACTGATGATCCTTCACCAGAGCAGGAAAAACATTGACCTTGGGCTCAGAGATATTCAGGAACTGTTTGCTGATGCTAATGCCACAGGAGAAAGATAGACTGCAAAATCCTTTAGGTTTTTTCTCCTACCAGGGTGAACCAATTGTTTCCATAGAGGATTGAATTTTATTTTAAAAAATATATATTCAATAACATAAAATCCAATCAGAACTCCATGAATTCTATTTTAAAGGGACCATGTCTGCTGTGTTTACTATTGTGGTATCAAATTCCACCATGGTTTGCAGAGTAGGATAGTTGCTTAGTAAATATTTAGTACATTTATTCATCCATTTAATGCAGCAATAAATTGAGTGCTTAGCATTTTTCTGGATGTGAGATATGGAGTAGCAAGAAAGACCCAAAATTGTGGTCAGGAAGTCTACATTCTTGTTGGGTGACAATTAGATGTAAGCAAATAAGTTAGAACATTTTTCTCAGGTAGATGTAAATACTATATGGCTGCATATGAGTCAGGGTAGAGAGAGAAATAGATTATGGGGAAGCTATTCTGGAAATTTTTTATTAAATAAATGAATGTTGACAGACTCACCTACAGAAACCAAATGACTGATATTCTCCAGCATCCCATTTCTGTACAGCTTCATCTGTGATATATCTAGTGGGGTCCACTTTTACTGGACGAAGTCCACAGCCATATCCTTGAAGGCCAATGGTTCCTATGGTGGATAGTCTGGTCCAGGCTGCCTAAACCCCAACCAAGTCCAGAGACAATGGCTGAGGATGACAGCACTGGGAAAAGTCAGCTGCGTATCAAATGAAAGCTCAAACCCTCTCTGACCTTTATCACACCTGCTGATCAAGACCCTAATTCTGGGTGACTCCATATACTGGATTTTTTCATGGTTTAAGATCCTAGTTAGATCCTAGGATCTTAAACCTGGTCAGTCACAAATTGCCCAATGGCTTTCAAACACATCTGGACTTTGTACTACATCTAGATAATTTAATCATTATTTTTTGCCTTATAAATATTTTAGATCTTCATATCTTTCGATTTTTAAACATTCACAGTTTTCCCCTTACTTTCCACAAAAGGAATCCCTTTCTACTACATCAATGAATCAGATAATTTGAGGAAATTCCTCAGCTCACTACCATAAAATCTACAAATATTCCTGAATTCATACCCACTGTTCACTCCTAATCCCATAGTAAATTGAACAATCATCTCTATCCTGGCTCAGCCCAATTATCCCAATTATATCCCTTTTTCTCCTGCATTCTTGGGAATTACATATAATTGATTAAAAGTTAAGTATTCTTTATCTTGATTTTAAAATATGAACACTTTAGAACCCTCCAAATATCTTCCTTGAATATTTGATATCAGCATAAACACTACACTTATGTAGAGCCACACTGAAGCCCACAAACTGACTGTTGGTAGATTAAATCCACTTAAAAATAAAGCCATACTTTTTCTGCCAATTAGTTTCTGCAGTACTTTCCAGAACGGCTCCAATACACAAAGCTGTGAGGTCTCTGATTAAAAGCATCGAGATTGTTTTTGGAGGCTTTTAGAACATTAGTAGAATTAGAGGAATCACCCTCTTTTCCTTAAATGTATCTGAATGGTTAACCTAAGAAAAAAGAAAAACATGTTAAGAAAGGCATTCCTTGATTAAATTTATTTTGATTCACATCCAAGTTAAAAAGTGTCTGTCCTTAGGATTATAACCTGATAAGGTTAACAACTCTATAAAAATGGAGTCCAGAAACAGTTCTATTCTTGGTTTGAGAGAGAGAGAATGTAGCTCCTAGATCAGGAGTGCACTGACCCAACTTTCAATAAGCACACAGACTTAGTTTTTCTATCTATTTTGGCTCTAGTAATTACTGGAAATAAATTTTCCCCAGGAAGATTCTAACAACTTTACTGAGTCAAGAAACTTTTAATCTGAAGGTGATTGTTTAATTTGACTACAGGCCTTTGGTGGCAGGCCATTTGAGAGCAGATTAGGTGACTGTGCATGTGGAATTATGTGGATTTATAATTCATAAATAATAGTCAAGGGAAACTTGCCTTATGAGTCTGCAGTTGACTTTGTTGCAGTTAGTCCAGTGGCAGATACAAGAAACAAAGAAAGGAACAAACAAATAAATAAAGGTATAATGAGAAATTAGATGAACTTTTTGTAGGTTCAATTCAAGAAAATGGAGAGACTTACTTAGGTAGTAATGCAAGAAGGGATCTCTGAAAAATTGACATTTTATTTGAGCAGAAACTGGAGATAAATTAATTCAGAGATAAAATGATTCAGAATAAAGATACTAGAAGAAACTAAGGGGGATATGTGGAGAGCGGATTGTAAACTGACAAAGTCCTTACAGTCTGCAAGGGCAACCAAGGGTTACCTCACCTCTGCAAACTCCTTCTGGGAACAAGAAAGTATAAATGTAGCCACAGGAAGGCAAACAAGCTGAAGGTCAGGATAAGATACATCTTGGGAAAAGTAGAAGAAACAGTGTTGTTATGCCTAAGGGAAACTTACGCCAGCTAGTATGTTCTTGTATAAAAGCAGCTTGCTTAAATAAAACTGTGCTACTGCTCCACCATCAGTGGACAGTGGACCTCCTAATCCCAGCTCTCTGTCCTCTTTCTTTTCTTCACTTCCCACCATTCCCACTCAGGTGTATTTTCCAGAGCTGTGCTGGACGTGGCAGGATTTACCACTTGCTGGATGTGGCAGAGTTAGATTGAGAGGTGATGGGAGTTTGTTGATAAAAAGATTCAGTTTATAATCAATGATAAAATAGAACAAGAGAGAAGAGGATACATTTGAGAAATTGGATTTATCCAGGGATAGAAAATCTTTTTTCAATTCAAGCAGGAGAGGACTCACCAATGGGTAAGCATGTAGTAATATTTGAAGATTTCATGCAGTAATATTTATAGATTTCATAATTAGAAGAAGCATTTCTTCTGATTATCTAATTCTTCTGTGTAGTAGGAGGTGAGCCCGGTTTTGAAAGTGAGAATTTCTGAGATTCAGAAGACAATGGGACTTTCTGTAGTATTTAAGCATGGAAGAATGCCTTGATTTAAAACATGAACAATAATCATTAAGGCACAGTAGGATGTCAGATCTTTATAAGAACCATTGGGAAATATGACACATGCAGCCATGGAAAGGGGAGATATTTGTTGTAGTCTGGGATTAGGGATTAATCATCAGGTGTGCTGAAAGGTCAGAGGGGCCTGAGAATTGTTTGTGTGAGTGAAACTGATCTATAAACTGAGGAGAGGTAGGGCTGATTTGGGAAGCTGGGTCAGTGCACTGGATGATCCCCTGCAGTGGGAGAACCTGGGCAAGGGAGTCATTGTGTGAACAGGCTGGAGGAGAAGAGTTGTGATAAAAAGGGATCTCTGCTCACTAATATAGTGAGAGGTGACATGGCCACATAACTCGTGAATAAAAATTCAATCAGGATGTTTAGCATTTTGAGATTGCAGAAAACAGGCAGAGCTAAATTTAAGTTCTAGCTCTGTCATCTTCTAGTCATAGATTTTTTGTTATTTAAATAGTTCACATCACTTGTTAAATGGCAACTAATCCATTAATTAGCAAGGTTATAGTGAAGATGACAGAAAACAAATATATATAAAATCTCAATCACAGGATCTCAATTAATACTACTAGAAATGTTTTCTGTTTTCAGGATCTCAGGATCAAAGGTTTGTAAACCTCGCCTGTTCTTGACACATTATCAAATATTGCCCATGCAATAGTGCAGGGGTTTAGAATGATTCACCCCAAGATGTTCCTCTGTGGCATGCAGATTGTTTAGAGCTCAGGCTCAAGAGAAAATTTTGCCCTTCTCTTAATTACCCAGAAGAACTTGAATTAGGGGCCTTGCCCATAAAAAGAGATTATCAGACTTAACCTCTTTTGACATATCTATTTAGGTAGTTGTCTTTTCTGTATCTTTTCAGTCTGCTGCCAAATCTTCTTATCATCCTGCAGTGACCTTTCGAAACCCCAGAGGTGCATTACTACTTCCTAGCTCAGAATGTTTTATATACCTCAACTCCCATATCTATTTCCAAACCTCTCGTGCCTCAAGGGTCTCTGACCCTGTCAAGTATGTGGGGTTTCCAAATGTATGTATTAATTTAGATAATTTTTTGTCTTGTTAATCTGTCTAATTTGATTATTAGACCAGCCAAAAGAACCTTTGAGGGTAGAGGAAAGTTTTTTTCTACCCCCAAATAGTTGGTGATTAACATTGATTTAGTACTTTTACAGTTTACAAATACCTTCCTATACATAAATTATGAAATGAAGAATGTTTCTGCCAATAATAATTACTAGGACAGAACTCCAGCTACTACTTCACTAAGCTACCTGAGGAAGCAACTCATTTCCTCCAAAATTTAATTTCAGTCTATATAAGATGAGCCTGTCTGCCCTGTGGGATTGTTAGACCCAACAGTAGACTTATGTGTGGCTTCTGCTTTCTTTTCGGTGCAGTGGGTTTTTTAGTGCCTTGATTTTTTGTGATGGAGTCACTGACCCTCCAACAAGACATGAGTTTGGATTGTTTCATCTACCATTAAATATATTCCAAAGTAACCTGGCCATATGTCCAAAGCCAAGGAGGGCAGAGCTAGGGTTGAGGTTCTTATGTTGTCTGACTCCCACATGTGGAAGAGCCAAAACTGAGTAGGTGCATCCAGAAGGTGGTGGCAGGACACACAGCAGGGAGAGAGCACAGGCATGTTTGAAGAACAAATGCTGGTGCATTTCACCAAGAATTATTAAATGATAAATTGGATAGTGATGTCATTGCTGTGGAGACTAGACTCCCCAAGTGACTATTATAAAGATTTCCTGGAATTTAGTGTTAATCCTAGTAATTAAATATTAATGAAATAATGACTCTGATCAGGATATCTAATTAAATTGTAAAACCCCATAATTTTTATTTCGTTATTGTAAAATGGGGATATTACTATCTTCCTATGTACAGACCTAATGCTACCTAACTTTTGAATTGGTAAAGGAAAGGGCTCCGATTGCACATGCCCTTGAATTGGGCTGGGAGGGTCACTCCCAGGTTAATGACTGAAGATTTCTCCCTGGTGTATCTAGCAATGCTTTAAAAGACTGGATTTTCATGGCTTTTTTCTCTTTCCTCAACTACATCTGCTCAGTCTTCAGACCATCCTTGCATGAGAATGTAGGTTCCTGACAATGACAAACAAAGAGAGGGACTTGCTCTTATTTCTAAATCGATCCATATTTGGCAAATGATCAGGTTTCTCCTTTGCTCCTGGATCTTCTAACTGTACCGAGAAATAATAGTGCCAGTTAAGTTCACCAACCTGTTAGGCATATGGCAAATCAAGGACCTCCTTTCCAACATTTACATTCACTTGACTGATCTATAAGTCTGTGACTTTGCAAAACACGCAGGAGAATTATTATTATTATTTTTTAAAATACAGCCTTTGGGCTCAGTGGAGAAATAATTCCCTCATTTACCATGTTAATGGCTATGAGGCAGGAGTTACATTAGGGGCCCTCCTCAGGGCAGCCAAAATGAAAAATAGCCTTTAAACAATTTGACTTAACTGTCAGATCTGACACCATAGCGAGACAATGATAGCAAAATTCCCCAACACAGATATGCACAGGAAGACAGCTGGTATGACCTAGAATTCAGCTCTGCTTCATTATATGATCATTATAATAAATTTACATTCCTGTTTTGACCCCTTTATGGGCAAACCAAATGAATTATAGGTCTACGCATGTCAGAAAGATTATATAAGAAACCTATCAAAAGGCTTGAGTGAAAGGGCTACAGTGACAGAGGGAGGGCCAAAGCCTTACAGGCAAAATAAAAAGAGCCCAAAGCAGGAGGCTTTGGGGCTGAGTGCTCTTGGCAGCTTACTCTCCCACTTGAGAAGTATACTTTCTCTTTCAATAATAGTAGCTTGCTTCCAAACTTCTGGGCATTTGCCTTCAATTCATTGTGGTTGGATGCTAGAAACCTGGGATTGGGAGTTCCAGGACTCCCCAATCAGGTAACACTTTTCTGGTGCTGTGATTCAGATCCAAGTCATCATATTCCTCTCACATCTTGAGTTGAGGGGCTGGGTTCCTGCCATTCTATATACTCATGCCAATCCTCACTCTCCCTCTCTCTGCCTCTCTCTCCTCTCTCTCTCTCTCTCTCTCTCCTCTCTCTCTCTCTCTCTCTCTCTCTCTCTTCTTCCTTCCCAGGCACTGTGTGCTTGTGTACTTCCTCTTCATTCTTGGTTTCTGTTTGCGGGACCTGACTGCCCAAACTGTGACTACTTTCTGGAAATCACCTAACCAGGTGTTATCACTTTGTCCCTATGGATATTCAAGCACAGTGTTTCTACATCTATTGCTCTACTGAGTGGACTAGATGGAGGTGAAAGGAGGCACTGAACCTTTTGTTCTCAATAAAAACCATAGCCCCTGCTGTTGGGAAACAAACAGAAGGTTCTGTGATCGTGTTTTTTTCCATCCACCAAAACAGGCTCATTTCATCATGAGAGGTACTGGCAGGAGAGGTCGTTCTCAAAACGATCCTCTTACCCCATCTCCAAGTCCTTTTCAGGTCATTGTTTCTTGGACTGCCATTAACCCCCCAGGGGACAGCATCAGCCTACTTGGAATTTCTCCTACCCTAGGACTTTGGACTCTAAGACACAGGCCCTTTTGCCAATACAATGGTTGAAATTAGGACAGGCAAAAGGAATTCATCAGAGATATCTGGTAGCAGCTCAGTGGGGTGAGGAGGATACCCTGAGACTCCACTAGGATAGATCTTTGTTAAAACTCTTGAGGGATGCCCTGAGAGAACCTAAGGTTTATCATCTCTCATTTTAGGTGTTTACTTGTGAAAAAGGGAAAATTCCCATTTACTCCCCTGGGTATTATCTGAATCCTACATGTGGAGGAGCCAAAATGATAGAGCAGGCAGATGTAAGCTACCTTGAAAAACCTCACTCAAAAACCTTGCCACAACCTCTTGGATGCATCCTGAAGAACTGGAATATTTTCAAATTAGTTGAACTTAGGGAAAAAAGGCTTGTATTTTACTATAATACTGCATGGCCTCAATAAAAATTTGAGGATAGGGAAATTTGGTCAGAAAATAGAAGTACTAACTATAATTCCATATTACTACTAGAACCTGTTTTGCTGAAGAGAAGGCAAGTGGCTTGAGGGTCCCTCTGTACAGGCCTTCATGATGCTTAACAGAAACCTGGCCTTTTGTAAGGACCTTTAACAGCCCTGTGTTGCAGGGGTTTCCCCTGACATCTTAGATGATCCCTCTTCAGTGGCCCTCCTATCTCTTAAGGGAGTACTGGCTCTCCTCCCTACTCTCCTCTATACCCCAGCCCACCAAAGGTTACTTGTAGTGGGGCCTCATTCCTCCCACTTTTTCCAAAAAAGTTACGCTGTAGGGAAGTGGCCAATGAGTCAGAGGTTACTATAGGTGTCCATGTCCCTTTATCTATTATTGACCAGCAACAATGCAAGGAAAAGTTTGGATTCTTCTCAGAGGACCCTGCTCATTTTGCTGAGACTTTTAATCTTTGACTTTAGCTTTTTATCTGGCCTGGAAGGATATATACATTAAATTAGCTACCTGCTACACTCCAGAGGAAAAGCAGTGCATCTGGGATGTAGCATAGCAACATGCCAACAAATTACATGCCCCAAATATCTGAAACTGGGGACCTGAGGCTATGATTGTCACAGTTGACGACTCCCATTAGGACTATAACAAGCAGGAGTGACCTGAGACAGGGACAACATGATACAATGCCTTTTGGAAAGGAATGAAAAAGTGTATAAAAGGGTATAAAAAGATAGAGATGAAAACCCCACTCTCTTCCTCATTGAGGCTTTTAGAAAATATGCCAATTTAGATCCCTCTTCAATTGAGGGGTAAAGTCCTTATGGGGCAACATTTTTTTTTTTTAAAATTAAGTTTTTTTGGGGAACATTGGTTAATACGAATTATATAATTTTGAGGTATACATTATAATTTGACATCTGTATATTCTATTGTGTCCTTACCACCCAAAGTCAGGTTTCCTTCAGTTACCAGATATTTGATAAGGGGCAACATTTTATTAGCCAGACTGCCCCAAATATCAGAAGAAAACTCCAGAGATTACAGTTAGGGCCTCAAACCCTCATGGCACAATCGCTACACACTGCTTTCTTGGTTTTCAACAACTGGGACCAAGAAAAAAGGAAGAAAGACTTCAGCAAGAGAGGAGGCAGAAAAAAATACAGGCCAAACTGATTGCACTAGGAGTTAGCAGCGCTTTTGGGAGCACCATGCACCTCAAGGTTGCCTGGGAAAACTGGAAAAACTGCAAAGCTGTTACTGGTAAGCATGATAAGATCTGCTTCAAATGCAAGCACCCCAGGCACTGGGCACAGGATTGTCAAAAGTCAGTGAGAGGACCTTGCCCACTATGTGGAGATTATAGTCACTGGAAGCTCAAGGGCGCTCAGTTCCGGAGAAGATGGGGGACATGGGCTCTTATTATGGTGGTAATGGAGGATTGACGAGGCCTGAGGACCCAAATGGCCCTGATCTCCACCAACATTCTTATCACCAACAAGGAACTCTAGGTGAATGTCGATGTGGCAGGTAAGCAAATTAACTTTTTTATTGGTATTGGGGCCACTTACTCTGCTTTCACCTCTCATAGTAGACCTCTAACCTCCAAAACTGTGCCTATTACAAGAGTGGATAGTAACGTTCAAAATTGTTTCTATACACCTCTCTTAAGTGCCAATTTGGGAATAAACTATTCCTCCACTCCTTTCTAGTAATTCCTCAGTGTCCCATTCCCTTATTAGGCAGACATCTTTTAAGGGACTTGGGAGCTATTTTGAAATTTCTGCAACATCCCTCTGGTCCCAACAAAACCATGGCCCTAATAGATAGTAAAATTCCTACTCAAGTCCTTGAGGCAGTTAGACCTACAGTCTGGGAGCAGGGAATTCCTGGGAGGGCAAAAACTACTTGATCAGTAGTTATAAATTTAAAGCCAGGAGTTGCCTACCCTCAGAAGAGGCAGTACCTAATCCAGAAGGAAGCATTAGAGGGTATTTGGCCCATTATTAACAAATTCCTAGAGCATGGACTCTTAGTATCCTGGCAGTCACCTTGCAACACCGCTATTCTCTCAGCAATAAATTCTCTGGGGAATATAGGTTAGTCCAAGACTTGAGACCAGTGAGTGTGGCTGGAGTGCCCCTCCATCCCATTGTAGCCAACTCCTATACCATCCTCACTCAGGTACCAGGAGATGCAATTGTTCACTATTCTAGATCTGAAAGATTCTTTTTCCCTGTAACCCTATTCACTCAGATTCTCAGTATCTATTTCTTTGAATGAATTGACTCCAAAAACCAAAGATCCTAACAGTACCCCTGGATGGTATTCCCACAGATTTCCAGGACAGTCCCCAATTATTCCCAAAGCCCTGGAAAGAGATATGAGAGACATACAATTAGACAAAAGGGCTCATTCTTCAATATCTAGGTGATATTCTAATATGTAGGCCCTCTGAGGGAACTTCCAATTTTAATACCATAAAAGTCCTTAATTTCCTCAGAGATAGGGGTTACAAGATTTCTCAGAGAAAGGCCCAAATATCACAGCAGTGGGTTAATTATTTAGGGCATATATATTAAACCCTGGATAGCTGGCAGTTGTTAACTGACAATAAGAGGGCCCCCTTGGACTTAGCCATACCCAAGATGAAAAAACAAAAATAGCTTTGCACCTTTCTTGGGATGGCTGGCTTCTGTCAAATATGGATCCTTGGCTTTGGGTTACTAGCAAAACCACTCAAGGTCCAGACTCACAGACCCTTGACTGGACAGGAGATTTTGACAGAGTTTATAAGGACATCAAAATGACCTTGACTGAGACTCCTGCCTTGTGTCTCCCAGACCTTTCTAAACCATTTTCCTTGTACATGGTGGAGAAAAAGAATAGCAATGGGTGTCCTAGTTCAGAAGTTAGGAGAATGTCCCCAGCCAGTTGGATATTTTTCAAAAAAATTAGATAATATTGCTTGTGGATGGCCTCCTTGCCTGTGAGCAGTAGGAGCAACATTTTATTAATAGAAGAGGCCACCAAGTTAACCTGAGGACAATCCTTAGATGTCCTAACCCCTCATCAAGTTCAAGGAATACTAGGAATGAAAGGACATCTCCGGCTTACTAAGGGAAGGCTAACTAAATATCAGGCCTTCTCCTAGACACCCTAGAGGTGACCCTAAAGCCCTGTAGTACTCTAAACCCAGCCCCATTAATGCCAACTGAAACTTCTCCTAATCTACTCACTCTTGCTCAGAGGTAGTCAAACTTGTCTATTTTTGTAGGGCTGACATATCTGATACCCCACTAGAAGGTACAGAGAAATAGTTTGATGATAGCAGCTTTGCACAAAATGGACAGAGGAAGGCAGGATATGTCATCATCAGCTTGTATAAAACTATAGAAGCTCATCCTCGGCTGCCATCCACATCAGCCCAAAAAGCTGAGACCATAGGCTTAACTCAAGTGTTAACCCTGGGACAAGGAAAAAAGATAAATATCTATACTGATCCAAGTATGCTTTCCTTGTCTTCCATTACCATGTAGCCACCTGGAAGGAAAGGGGCTCCTAAATGAAAAAAAAAACATTCCTATTAAACGTGGGCCTGAAATTTTACAGCTTTTAGAAGCTGTACAAAAGCCAAGGCAGGTAGTGGTAATCCATTGCAGAGAACGCCAGAGAGCTACATTCTACATTGCTCAGGGCGTCAAAGGGCAACTGAGAAACAAAAAAGGCAGCTTTACTTACTAACTCTAATACAACATTATTCTCTTTTCCTAAACTTTTTGAGTCTTCCCCAACATATACCAGCAAAGAGGTCTCATGGACAATTGAGCAAGGTGGCAGAATGGAGGGACCTTGGTGGTATATAGGCCAAAAGCTTCTACTTTTCTAGTCATATCAATGGAAGATTATCAAATACTTACACAATTCCTTCCATACAGGGAGGGATGCCATAGTAACATTGGCAAAACAAAACAAAATAAAACAAAACAAAGAAACAAACAAACACAAAAAAACTATTCATAGTAAAAGGATTATCTACTACAGTCAAGAGAGTCACCCAAACATGCTCCTTATGTACCTACAACAATCAGGTGGAAGAATGAACTCTACCCCTCTACTAGAGCCAATACAGAGGAGGGGACATTAATCAGGGGAAGATTAGGAACTAGACTTCATTCAAATGCCACTCTCTTTAGGATACAGATATCTATTGGTTTTCATAGACACCTTCAATGGTTGGGTAGAGGCATTCTCTATTTGCAGTGAGAAGGCTACTGAAGTTGTCAAAGCCTTATTAAAGAAAATTATTCCCAGATTGGGCTTCCTCGGTCCTTACAGAGTGACAATGGACCCTCTTTTTCAGCTAAGGTCACTCAATCTGTAGCTAAAGCCCGAGGTATCCATTATTATTTACATTCTGCTTAGAGATCTCAGTCTTCTGGAAAGGTAGAAAGGGCCAGTCAAACTCAAAAAAATTCTAGCTAAGCTTTGTCAAGAGACCTCTGAACTCCGGTAGCCTTGCTATCTATAGCTCTCCTTAGAATAAGGGGATCACCCCAAAACTCCCACAAAGTTCAGCCCTTTTGAAATGCTATATAGAGGACACTTTTTAACTCTACACTTCCTTATATATCCAGAAATTTATAACCTATTAAAGTGCATAGTTAATCTAAGACAGTACACAAGCCCCTTCAGGAATATGGTAATAATATCTTCCCAGCTCCTGGGGGAAGCCACGGGACTGTAGCAGCTACCTTGGAGGATTAGATACTTATTAAAACCTGGAAGGAAGGATCTCCCAATAATCAACTCCTTCCAAAATGGGAAGGATTATAAAGTAGTGATGAGCACCCCAAAGGCCATCAAGCCTCCAAGATTTAACAGCTGGGTACATTTGTCTAGAATAAAACCTGCCCCTACTGATTCTGGTCCCCAGCAGGACATCTGGCCTGGGACTGGGAGTGGGGCAAACTCTTACACTTGTGAACTGGTTGAAGATCTTAGGTTTCTTTTCAAAAGGAATAAAGCAAGATAAGTGATACTAGCAATATGGTTCTAATCTTTGTAATTCTAACCTATGCTCAGCCACTCTGAGGAGAATGGGAATCCAATACTCTTGTAAACTTTTCTAATATAATAGCAAAGGGAAATAGTTTCTCTGACTGCAGGATATGTCACAGACAACCCCACTATAGGTCATACTCTCCCTGAGTTTCAGCCTGTCAATTCTAATCTTACCTTCAACCTTACCTCACCAATGGTTCCTTAAAGCCCTTCTCTATGCCCCTAGAGTGTTTCCTCCAAATTTCCACTTTCCTCAGTTGCGTAAACCTCACTATCCTTTTCAATTGTTCCTCTAAGTCAGGCATTTTCATTCCAAACTGCTCTTCTTCTGACCATCCTTGCTGTACTTGTCTCACCACACAATGTACTAATATTACATGTTGGAATATGATACAGGTCTCTCCAGTCTTCCTGCTTTCTTTTAATCCTTCTGATTCTACATGTAAATCCAATAGTAAACCCAATACTACTCACTGGTGCCCTGTAGGGCAAGGTATCTGTGACCCTAACAATAAACATGCAAACAGTCCCAAGGGTCACTGTTCCTGTTGGCGAGGAAAGATATCTACAACCTGGCATATTACCTGACCTTCCTTGAAAGGGGCTTCAAAACCCACATTACTCAGGAAGGCCTCTTTCTCTCATTGCTCCCCTTCCTCTTCATGGGAAACTTCCTTATTGTCCTAGTTTAACTCCACCAACCCTCATCAAGCCTGTGCCCCTCTCAGATACTTATGTATCTGGGGACTACTCCATGTTCTTCCCTATGAGGGAAATCTGGAGGGAACTTTTCATGGGTCCCTCTTACCTATAGATACATTAATAATTCTCAATTTATAGGCCAATGTAGTTTAGAGTTTTTAAGCCCACAAGATATCTCCTCCATAACCATCCATAATATTACTCAGTCCTGCTCCAAGCAAGCCATAGGCCTCATATTAGCTGATGTTGGGACTGCTGTTGGTATAGCAGCCTTATGGGGAGGATTTGCCTACCATAAAGCCACCTTGAAAAATCTCACTGAAAAACCTCACTCTAGCTACCCTAGCAAAAAGCACTGGAGATGCCCTCCAGAACTCATAATATTCAGTTGATTTATTGGCAAACGAAGTTCTTGATAATTGATTGGCTCTTGACTATTTATTAGAAGAACAGGGAGGCATGTGTGCAGTTAAGACTTGCTGCACTTACATTAATACCACCAGCCAGGTAAAGGAAAACATCAAAGAAATCTATAACCATGAATTTGCTAAAGGAAGCCCTATGACTGATTCTATTTGGCAAGCTCTATAGAATACTCTACCTCCTGTCACCTGGTTCCTTCCTTATTAGGATCCCTAATCACTTTGATTTTACTGCTAATATTTGGTCCCTGCCCCTTCAACTTACTGGTGAAATTTGTTTCTTCCATATTCCAACAGTTCCAAGCCAGAATCGTGGTCATGCGAGGCTACCAACCTATCCCCAGAGGCAGCTCTGATATTATCCTACACCCATTAGATCAGGTGGGGTGAGAGTTCTGTGATCCTCAACAGGTAGGATTCCTCTGACAGGAGGAAGCAGCTACAGACAATGGATCTGTTCCCTCTTCTTCTCAAAAAGGAATTTTTAAGGATCACATCTCTCAGGGGGATTTGAGTTAGGTGTTACACTTGGTGCCCTCCCCAGGGCAGCCAAAATGAAAAATAGCCTTAGAGCAATAGACTTGACTTAACCGTAGGACCTGATACAATATTAAGGCAATGATAAGGAAATTCCCCAACATAGGCATGAGCAGAAGAACAGCTTAGCGTGACCTAAAATTCACCTTTGCTTCATTATACGATCATTATAATAAATTTACATTGCTGTTTTGACCCCCTTTATGGGCAAACTGAGTGTATTATGGGTATACACATGCCCAGAAAGAAGGTTATATAAGAAACTTATCTGTCAATCAAGGCTTTTAGGGGATTGGCTACCATGATGGGTGTGGGGTGCTGGAGGAGAGTGGGGGTGGGGGCATAGGGAGGCGTGGGGGCAGACCAAAGCTTTACAGGCAAAATAAAAGAGCCCAAAGCAGGGGGCTTTGGGGCTGACCGCTCTTGTCAGCCTACTCTCTCCCACTTGAGAAGTAGCTTGCTTCCAAACTTCTGGATGTCTGCTTTCAATTCATTGTCGCCAATGCCAAGAATTGAAAATGAAGAGTTGCAGGACACCCCAATCTGGTAACAGCTGCAATGGTGTTAGGCATATAGTGAACACAAGTGCTAGAGATGAGTGAGAGCAGAAGTTTTAAACCAATGGGAAGGCAGATGTTTCATCAGGTGAGCTTAGTGTCATAAGTGCTGGGGCAGAGGTAAGGGTTGGGCAAGAAAGAGTAATGAGAAACCATTTATTTATTTATTCTAGTTAAAAATTAGCATATTAGAGTTTTTATAGACTTCTTGAACATTTTGATATTTTTTAAAAAATAAATAAAATTTTCTTATCAAACTTATTCACAAACAACTCAGTTTCCTTTTGCGTTCTTAACCTTTGTTCAAATTTGAAAATTGAATGCAACATATGCCATTATTACTATCTTAATGTTGATTGTGTATTGAGGAGAAAAATCATAGTGGACGGAGTAAAATGTAGGGTAATAGTCAGCAAGATGACAGACTATGAAGCTCCAAGCTCTCAATCCCTGACAGTAATGTCAGTAAAATAATCAGGAACTGTCTGAATTGGCTGAGGCTATCAGGGCAGGGGACCCAAAAAGTGGCAGCAATGAATGGTTTCTATTTTCCTCTCACCACTGCCAGCCCTGGCAGTAGTACAGATGAGTTCATGGGATATGTGTGTATGTGTGTGTTTATCCTTTCTTTCTGGCACCCTCTGACTTGCTTAGTGCATTATCATGTTTTCTGAGAGCAATGCCTATGAGCGTATCAATAGGTCTGAGGCCTCTGTTGGTCTTATGCCTTTGGGATCTGAGTATACACGTGGTATGATGGATCCAGGTGCACAGGTTCAGTTATCCCCTTGGCTTCTACCTGCTGTGGGAAGGTAATGAACTTCCCTCTGGAAAGCAGCCCAAGGCTTGGGAATAAAAGGACTGCAAAGACGTAGTTTGGGGCTAACAGCTCTTGGTTTGGACATTGGGTAGTCAAGTAATTTGCTAGGGGCTCCTTGAATGAAGGAAGAGGTTGTAGGGAGTCCAGGCCTGCAGAGTCAGGGTCTCACTCGGTCTGGTGTGTCGTGCAGCAGAGAGGTTGAGTTGCTGCCCTGGGGACTATAGTAGGAGAGGCTGGAGAAGTAGGAGATGTGGCCCATCTTTGTTTCTGAAGATACTCTCCTTTTTGGCTCCTGGTTTTTTCAAATTGCTTTAGCTATTCTAATTCCTTTGCCTTTCCATGTAAGTAGTTTTGAAAGATAAATGCATATACTTAAAAAAAAATACCACTGGAAATTCTACAACTTGCTGTTTTCTTTTAACAGTTCATCATCAGCATCTTTTTATGTCAATACCTATATGTCCTTCTCATTTAAAAAATATAAATAAGCAAAATACAAATTGATAGTAAAATATTGTTTGAATGTACTGGAATTTACTTACCTGCTCCCTCTTAATGGCTATTTTCCCAAATGTTCTGTCAAAATAAGTAATGCTGATATCAATTATTTTAAAATTGTTTTAATTTGTAATTTTTTCAATTACAGTTGACATATAATATTATATTAGTTTCAGGTGTACAGCATAGTGATTAGACATTTATATAACTTAAGAAGTGATTACCCCAATAAGTCTAGCACCCATTTGACACCATACATAGTTACAATATATTATTATTATTATTATTATTATTATATTATTATTATTCAATTATAGTTGATATTCACTATATTAGTTTCAGATGTACAGATAGTGATTAGACATTCATAAAACTTATGAAGTAATCTCTGTAATAGGTCTAGTATTGACCTGGCACCATGCATAGTTATTACAATATAACTATATAGTCCCTAGGCTGGCCTTTACATTACTGTGACTTTTTTGTAATTGCCAATTTGTACTTCTTAATCACTTCACTTTTTTCACTCAGTCACCGAATACAGTCACCCAATACAGTGAGTGCATCTGGTAATCATCAGTTTGTTCTATGTATCAATGAGTCTGTTTTTGTTTTGTTATTTTATTTTGTTTCTTAGATTCCAATATAAGTGAGATTATGAAGAGGAAATTTCAGGACTTTTATTGAAAGCTAATAAGCTTTTTTGTTCTGCTTCTGTAAATGTGCTTGCTGCATGTAAGAGCTCACTGCAGAGCTCTTTTGCACCTTGTTCTCCTTGCCTTTTGCTCAACAAATGTAACTGTTTGCACTGTTTGTACCTCTAGCAGCTCCCACTTTCTGGAACAATTTGTATCTGTCAGCAACCCTGACAATTCCCCGGCCTTACTAATGTTACTACTTGTAGTCTCCATAGCAACTCCTGCCATTTGTAACAGTTTGAGTTCAAATGGACCAATTAGCTTGTGTAAAAATTCTAGTATATAAGCAGTGTTGCAACTGAGCTTACTGCCCAGATCTTCAGAGCACTAGCTCCTCTGTGACTGTGCATAATAAACCTGAGTTCTCCTTTCTCTTCGAGTTACTGCTTGGTGTTTTGTTGGACTAGTTTGAGATTTTCCCACAATTTATCTCTCTGTCTCACTTATTTTACTTAGCATAATACCCTCTGGGTCCAACCATGATGTCGCAAATGACAAGATTTCGTTCTTTTTTATGGCCAAGTAATATTCCATTGTATATGTGTACTGGGTCTTCTTCTTTTTTTAAATTAAATTTACTGGGGCAACATAGGTTTATAAAATTATTTAGGTTTCAAGTGTACAGTAATACTTATATGAATATTGCATTGTGTGTTCACCATCCAAAGTTAAATTTCCTTCTGTCACCACATATTTAAACCCCCTTTACCTTTATCTACTTCCCCCTTTCCCCCTTACCTCTGGTAATCACTAAACTGTTGTCTGTGTCCATGAGTCTCTGTTTGTTTGTCTTGTTTATTTGTTGCTTTCAGTTTTATATCCCACATATACATGAATTTATATGGTTGTCAGCTTTTCTGTCTGACTTATTTCTTTAGCATGATAATCTCAAGATCCATCCATGTTGTTGTTAGAAATGCGGTATTTCATCTTTTCTTATGGCTGAGTAATATTCTGTTGTGTATAAGTTCCATCTCCTTTAATTCAATCATCTATCAAAGGGCAATTAGGTTGTTTCCATGTTTTGGCCACTACGTCTCATAGTTAGATTTCTTTCTGTCACCACATATTTGACTCTCTTTACCCCATCTATCTTCTCCCTCCCCAACTACGCTCTGGTAATAACTAGTCTATAGTTCATGTTCATGAGTATCTGTTTGTCCTGTCATTTGTTGCTTTTAGGTTTTATCCACATATAAGTGATATCATGTGATTTTTTAACTTTTCCTGTCTGGGTTGATTTGCTTAGCATGATTATCTCAAGGTCCATCCATGTTGTCACAAAGGGCAGTATTTCATCTCTTCTTATGGCTGAGTAATATTCCATTGTATATATGTACCACAGCTTCTTTATCAATCATCTATTGTAAGACACTTGGTTGCTTCCATGTCCTGGCCTCTGTGAATAATGCTGCTATGAGCATCAATGTACAATATATCTTTTCGGATGTGGGTTTTCAAGTCTTTGGGTAAATACCCAGAGAGGGATTGCTGGATCATATGGTAGATCAATTAGTTTTTTTGAGGAACCTCCATACTGTTTTCCACAGTGGCTGTACCAATTTGCAGTCCACACAGCAGTGTATGAGGTTCCTTTTCCTCCACATCTCTCCAACATTTGTTATTACTTGTCCTGTTGATTATAGCTATTCTAACAGGTGTGAGATGGTATCTCATTGTGGTTTTGATTTGCATTTCCCTAATAGCTAGTGATGTTGAGCATCTTTTCATATATTGTTGGCCATTTGTATGTCCTCTAGGGAGAAGTGTCTGTTCAGGTCCTCTGCCCATTTTTTGATTGGATCATTTGTTTTTTTGTTGTTATTGAGTTGTATGAGTTCTTTGTATATTTTGGATATTAGGCCCTTATCGGAGGTGTTGCTTGCAAATATATTTTCCCATTTCGGATGGTTCTCTCTTTACCTTGTTGACGATTTCTTTTGCTGAGCAGAAGCTTTTTTAATTGATGTAGTCCCATTCATTTATTTTAGCTTTTACTTCCTTGCTTTGAGGTCAAATTCATAAAATCCTCTTTAAGTCCAAGTCCTTGAGTTTAGTTCCTATGTTTTCTTCTCTATGCATTTTATTGTTCAGGTCTTTATATTCAGGTCCTTAATCCATTTTGAGTTAATTTTGGTGTGTGGTGATAGACAAAGTCTAGTTTCATTCTTTTGCAGGTGGCTTTCCAGTTTTCCCAGCACCATTTATTGAAGAGGCTTTCCTTTTCCACTGTATGTTTTTGGCTTTTTTGTCAAAAATTATTTGCTCATATTTATATGGGTTTACTTTTGGACTCTTGATTCTGTTCCATTGGTCAGTGTGTCTGTTTTTTTCTGCCAATACCATGCTGTTTTGATAACTGTCGCTTTGTTGTATAATTTGGCTCATAAAGTTTTGGCTGCTAAAAAGTCCAATGATAATCTAATGGGTTTTTCTTTATAGGTTACCATCTTCTTTTCCCTGGATGCCTTGAGAATCCTTTCTTTGTCATTAAGTTTTGATAGTTTTAATATAATTTTGAAGAAGGCCTTTTTGAGTTTAAGATAATTAGGTGCTCTATTTGCTTCTTGGATTCAAGGATCTAATTTTTTCCATAGGTTTGGGAAATTCTCATTAACTACTTGTTTGAATAGGCTCTCTGTTCTTTTTTCCATCTCTTCTCCTTCTGGTGTACTCATTATTCTTATATTGCTTTTTCTGATGGTGTCAGATAGTTCTTGTAGAGTTCTTTAATTTTTTTTCTCACTCCAAAGTCTCTCTCCCTTTTATCTGCATCTTTTCCAGATTTGTCTTCGATATAACTTTTTTTTCTCCATCTGGTCATCTCTATTTCTTAAGCTTGCTATCCTATTCTTCATCTCTTTTATTGAGTTCTTCAGCTCCAGAAGTTCTTTTTTGGAGTTTCAATCTACTCGGTAAAGTATTTATATTGTTCATTGATTTCCTTTCTAAGTTCATTGAATTGTTGGTCAGAATTTTCTTGCATCTCATTGAATTTTTTCAGAACTACAATCTTGAATTTTCTGTGACTTAAATCACATATTTCTATATGTAAAGTTTGGTTTTTGGAGATTTTTATTTTCTTTCTGAGCTGCTTTGTCACCTTGGTTGTTCACGGTATTTCATGGATTATTGCTTTACCCATGCATTAATGGGAATGTACTCTGCTTGCTTATTTATTTGTTTGTTTGTTAATTAATTAATTAATTAATTAATATTTAGAGTGATCTCTCTAGCAGGTTGATAATACGTTTTTCTTTTGTTTTCCAGTAGGTGGAGCCCAAGGATGCTGCACTGCCCAAGCCTCCTGACCTCCGCTATGTAGCAAAAAGAAAAAAAAAAAGCCCTTAATTCCCTGGGGAGGTTTGTGTCTCCTGTGACCAGGTCATATGGATTCCAGGGCTCCACTCCCATGGAAAAATGTGAAGAATGACGGGAGTCCGAGCCTCTGAAGAACCCCTGAAGTCCTGGTACTGTCCCAGAAGCCAGATGACTGCTGTGCTGCTTCCTCCCGCATCAGCCTGGATGGGTGGCGGTGGGGTGGGTTGGGAGAGGCTGCCAGTATGTCTGTGGCTATTTTCCTTCCTGTAATGCTGGCCGCCAAGCTTCAGCTTCCTTACCTCTATATCTCTGCCCCTGTCACTGGGACCAGCCAGTGCGTGTCTCAGTTCTTGTGGTACTCACTGCTATGGTTTACCAGGGGGTGGGGTGGGGTGGGGGGTATGGGGATGTGGGGGTGGGGGAGGGTGGTGCTAGCTATGGTATGGTGGGGGAAGGCAGCTAAGCTCCATGACTCAGCTTTCTGCTTGGCAAGGTGGTTGCTAAATCACAGCTGTCACCCCTCTGTATTCTGTCTCTGCTCTGTTCACTGGACCCTGCCATGTGGAATATGCTGCTCATTCAGGCAAGACTGTTTAGAGCTATAGACAGTGAAAGTAGCCACCTAATTACCCCTCCCCCCACATAACACTGGGCTATGTCCACAGCACTAGTATGCGCTCCTCTCTCTTTCCACCTCTCTTGCTTGCCCAATTTTTGTCCACCTTCAGACATTCTGATGTGCAGATCTCTCAGATGTGTTTGTGTGCTGGGCTGGGTGTTTTCTGTTAGATTGTAGCTGTTCAGTTTATAACAATTTCAAGGGGAGAAATTAAGCAGACCCCTCATGCCGCTATGCTTCTGACATCACTCTACACATCTTTATCCAATCATCTATTGAACAATTAGGTTGGTTCCATATCTTGGCTGTTGTAAATTACGTTGCAATGAACATAGAGGTGCATATATCTTTTTGAATTAGCGTTTTAGATTTCTTTGGATAAACACCCAGAAATAGAATTGCTGAGTCATATGGCAGCTTTATTTTAAATATTTTTTAGGAATCTCCATATTGTTTTTCATAGTGGCAGCACCAATTCACAATCTCACCAACAGTGTACAAGGATTCCCTTTCTCCACATCCTCACTAGTGCTTGTTATTTGTTGATATTTTGATGCTAACCAGTCTAACATATATGAGGTGATATTTCATTGTGGTTTTGATTTGTATTTCCCTGATGATTAATGATGTTGAGGATCTTTTGAAATGCTTATTGGCCATATCTGCATGTCTTCTTTGGAAAAATGTCTATCCAGGTCCTCTGCCTGTTTTTTAATTGGATTGTTTGGGACTCTTTTTTTTTTTTTTTTTTTTTGCGGGGGGGGGGTACTCCTTATATATTTTGGATATTAACCCTTATTGGATGTATCATTAGCAAATATCTTCTTCCATTCAGTAGGTTGTCTTTTCATTTTGTTGTTGGTTTCCTTTGCTGTGCAAAAACTTTTAGTTTGATAGAGTTCCATTTGTTTATTTTTCCTTTTGTTTCCTTTGCCTGAGAAGACATTTCTAGAAAGATATTGCTATGATATATGTCAGAGTCTGCAGCCTATGTTTTCTTCTAGGAGTTTTATGGTTTCAGGTCTTATATTTAAGCCTTTAATCCACTTGGAGTTTATTCTTGTATATGGTGTAAAAAAGCGATCCAATTTACTTTTTTTTTTTTGCATGTATCAGTCAAGTTTTTCCAATATCATTTTTAGACTATCTTTATCCCATTGTATATCCTTGCTTCCTTTCTAGTAGATTAATTGACCATATAAATATGAATTTATTTCTGGGTTTTCAATTCTGTTCCATTGATCTATGTGTCTGTTTCTATGCTGGTACCATGCTGTTTTGATTATTATAGCCTTACAGTATAGTTTGATATCAGGTACTGTGGGTAGTGTGATGCCTCCAATTTTGTTCTTCTTTCTCAAGATTACTGTGGCTATTTGGAGTATTTTATTGTTCCATATAAAGTTTAGGAATATTCATTCTAGTTCTGCAAAAAATGCCACTGGCATTTTGGTAGGGATTACATTTGTTCTATAGACTTCTTTGGATAGTATGGATATTTTAACGATGTTAATTCTTCCTATCTATAAGCATGATATATGCTTTCATTTATTTGTATCTTCTTCAATTTCTTTCTTTAATGTTTTATAGTTTTCCAAGGACAAGTCTTTTACTTGCTTGGTAAAATTTATTCCTAGGTTTCATGCAATTGTAAATGGGATTGTGTTCTTAATTTCTCTGATAGTTTGTTATTAGTATATAAAAATGCAACTGATTTCTAAAAATTAATTCCATATCTTACTACTTCACTAAATTTATTTATCAATGCTAATTTTTTTCTGGTGGAGTCTTTAAAGTTCTCTCCATTTAGTATAATGCCATTTGCAAATAATAACAGTTTTATTTCTTCCTTTCTATTTAGATGGCTTTATTTCTTTTTCTTGTCTGATTGCTGTGGCTAAGGCTTCCAATACAATGTTGAATACAAATGATGAAAGTGGACATCCTTGTCCTGTTCTTGATCTTTAGAAAAACACTTTTAGTTTTTCCTCATTGAGTATGATGTTAGCTGTGGGTTTGCCATATATTGCCTTTATTATATTAAGATATGTCCCCTCTATTCCCAATTTGCTGAGAGTTTTTTTTTTTATCATAAATGGATGCTAGATTTTATCAAAGGCTTTTCCTACATCTATTGATATGATCAGATAATTTTAATTTTTTAATTTGTTAATGTGGCATATCACATTACTTGATTTGTGAATATTGGACCAAACTTGCATACCAGAAATAAATCCCACTTCATTATGATGTGATCTTTTTAACGTATTGCTGAATTTGATTTGCTAATATTTTGTTGAGAATTTTTGCATCTATTTTCTTCAGGGTTATTGGCCTATAATTTTCTCTCTCTCTCTCTCTCTCTCTCTCTTCTCTCTCTCTCTCTCTCTCTTCTTTCTTTCTTCTTTTCTTTCTTCTTTCTTTCTTTCTTTCTTTTTATAGTGTCTTAGTGTCTTTATCTAGTTTTGGAATCAAGACCTTGTAAAATGAGCTTGTGAGCCTTCCCTCCTCTTCAGTTACTTTGGAATAATTTGAAAAGGATAGGTGTTAATTCTTCTTTGAATGTTTGGTAAAATTCACTTGTGAAGCCATATGGGCCAGGACTTTGTTGGAAATATTTGATTACTGATTTGATTTCATTAGTAGTTACTGGGTTTGTTTAGGTTTTCTGCTGCTTCATAATTTAGTCTTGGAAGATTGTATGTTTCTAGGAATTTATCCATTTCTTCCACATTGTTCAATTTCTTGGCATAAAATTGTTCATAGTTTTAAAAATGTAATTATTTGTATTTCTGTGGTGTCTGTTATCATTTCTCCTCTTTCATTTCTGATTTTATTTTTTGGGGTCCTCTCTTCATCAGTCTGGTTAAAGGTTGACTAATTTGGGTCATCTTTTCAAAGAACCAAATCTTAGTTTCATTGATCTTTTGTATTTTTTTAGGCTCTATTTTGTTTATTTACACACCATTCCTTATGTTTTTTCTTCTACCCACTTTGTTTGTTCTTCTCTTTTTAGTCCTTTTAGGTTTAAGGTTGGCTTGTTTTTTGGATATTTTTCTTATTTGTTGAGGTAGGTCTGTACTGCTATGCATTTCCCTCTTAGAACTGCTTGATCTGTGTCCCATAGATTTTGGATCACTGTGTTTTTATTTTAATTTGTTTCAAGGTATCTTTTGATTTCTTCTTTGATCTTATTTTAACCCATTTGTTGTTTTAGTAGCATGTTATTTAGCCTAAATGTGTTTCTGTGTTTTTCAGTTTTTTTCTTGTAATTGATTTTTAGTTTCATACTATTGTGGTCAGAGAAGATCCCTGACATGATTCCAATATTCTTAAACTTATTGAGATTTGTTTTGTGGCCTAATATGTGGTCTATCCTGAAATATGTCCCATGTGCACTTGAAAAGAATGTATATTCTGCTGCTTTGGGGTGAAACGCTCTAAAATATCAATTAAATCTATCTTGTCTAATATTGTATATAAAGCCACTGGTTTCTTGTTGATTTTCTGTATGAATAATCTATCCATGATGTCAATGGCATGTTAAATATCTTTACTATAACTGTTACTGTTGATCTCTTTATGTTCATCAATATTTGTTTTATATATTTAGGTGCTCCTAGTTTGGGTGCATAAATATTTACAAGGGTTCTAGTCTCTTGTCAGATTGATTCCTTTATCATTATGCAACGTCCTACTTTGTCTCTTGTCATAACTTTTGTTTTAAAGTTTATTTTGTCTGTATTGCTACCACAGTTTTTCTTTCATTTTCATTAGCAGGAAATATCGTCTTTCATCTTTTTACTTTCAGTCTATGTGGGTCTTTTGATCTGAAGTGGGTCTCTTGTGGGCAGCATATATGTGGGTCTTGTTTCCTTTCATTCAGCTACCCTATGTCTTTTGATTGGAGTACTTAATCCATTTACATTTAAAGTGATTAGGTACATAGTTATTGCCATTTTATTATTCATATTTTTTCCCTTTTTTCTCCTTCTTACAGAAGCCCCTTTAACATTTCATGTAATACTGGTTTGGTTGTGATGAACTCTTTTAGCTTTTTCCTGTCTGAGAGGCTCTTTATCTGTACTTTGATTATAAATGATAGTACTGCTGGATAGAGTAGTCTTGGTCATAGGTCCTCGCATTTCATCACTTTGAATATTTTGTGTCAATCTTTTCTGACCTGCAAAATTTCTGTTGAGAAATCAGTTGACTGTCATTTGGAGCTCCCTTGTAACTAACTGCTTTTCTCTTTCTGCTTTTAAGATTCTCTCTGTCTTTAACTTTTGGCATTTTAATGATGATGTGTCTTGGTATGGGCCTCTTTGGGTTCATCTTGTTTGAGACTCTCTGAACCTCCTGGGCTCATGTGTCTATTTCCTTCACCTGGTTAGAAAAGTTTTCCATCATTATTTCTTCTGTTAGGTTTTCAATTCCTTGCTCTCTCTTCTCTTTCTTGTACCCCTGTGATGAAAATGTTAGTACCCTCAATGTTGTTCCAGAGGCCTCTTACATTATTCTCATTTTTAAAAATTCTTTTCTTTCTTCTTTTTTCTTTCTTTCTTTTTTGTGTTTTGTTCTGATTGGGTGTTTTTGATCCTCTGCTTCATTGAATTTATGGTTAATTCACTCTAATGTAGTCTTCATTTCTGATTGGTTCTTTTTTGTTTTCTATCTTCATTTTTATATTTCCTATCTTTTTCTTTTTGTTTCCTGTCTCTTTGCTGAATTTCTTACTCAGTCCACCTACTCTTCCCCTAAGTTCATTGAGCATCTTTAGAACCAATGTTTTGAACTCTACATCTGGTAGATTCTTTATCTCCATTTTTTTTCTAGAGTTTTATTTGGTTCTTTTTTGGAGGAACATGTTTTATTGTCTTCTCATTTTGGCTGTCTCCCTGTGTTTGTTACTACTAGGTAGGTCTGTTATGTCTCCTGGTCTCAGTAGAGTGGCTGTATGGAGTCAGTGCCTGTGCGGCCCAGTGGTACAGTATTCCTGGTCACCTGAGCTGGGTGCTCCAGGGGTGGCCCTTGAATGGGATGTGTGTGATTCCTTTTGTAGTTCTGCCTTGATTGCTGTTGGTACATCAGTGGGAGAGATTAACCCTCAGGCTGACTGGTTGTGAGGCCAGACTGTGATTACAATAGATGAGCTGTTGTGCATGGGGTGACCCCACAGAATGACATTTACTTTAGCAGGGCTCTAGTGCCTGCCAACTCGACTCTTTGGGTGTGTTATTTGTAGAGTTGGGTGGGTGGTGCTCTGGTGTTATCTGAAACTGTCTGCTGGGTGCGTTGGTTCTGAGGCCTCTTGGGGGGCACTCCAATGCAAGCCAAGATCAGCTGCTGCCTGTGCCTGGCCTGGTGCCATTTGGTAAGAGCTACGAAGTGACCTACAGGTGGTTGCTGCTTGTGCTGGGCTTGGAGATTCTTGGGAGCGCCTAAGCTATGAACTGAGGCCAGCTGTCACTAGTTCAGGGCCTGGGGCCATTTAGCAAGAGGTAGGGGCACACCAAGGCCAGATGCCGCTAGTTTAAGTTTGTGAACCTTTGAGAGATTTTAGGAAAATCCACAGTGTGAGGTGAGGCCGGCCATTTTAGTGGCACTATGTGCTGAAAAAGATTCCAGCTGGTGGGCAAGACCACCTCTTATTCTTCTCTTTCCTGACCTTGTTTACTGTCATTTCCTCCACTAGAATAAAAGGTTCAGGAGAGCAGGGATTTTTGCAAGGATTTAAAAATTATTTTCTTTAATGTTGTGTTTTTAATGCTTAAATAGTTTCTGGTGCACAGTAGGTGTTCAACAATTTACTTGATGGCCATGGAGAACAGTTCCTTGCGCTAGGATGGCTGGCTCCTGTGTGGCACCCAGCTTTTCCTTGGAGTCTGGAAAGTGAGGGTGAGAGCAGCCATGCCTGGGTCCCAAGTCTGGGTGCTCAACTCTAGTTGCCTTGCACTCCTCCAGTTTCTGGAACCTCTTTGCTGTGCAGCCCCCACACTTGCCCATGAGCCTCCTATTTACCCTCAATATACTTATTACACACGTATTTGCACAAATGTTCCCATATCTGTTGGTCATTTGACTTTGCTTAAACTTTATGAGGTCAAGTTTATTTGATTTTCCCTTTGTAGCTCTTGGGCCCCTTTTTCATGCTGTCCCAAGTCCCCTGCAGGGTTTTCCAAGTTTGCTTTGTGGGGTTTAGGAACTGCAAGTGCAGCTCTGAGAAGCCTGGGCAGGTGCATTGTTGCCCACATCTTTGGGAAAATTTCCACATCCCCTCCAGGGCTTAGAAACAGCAAGCGCTTCCATGAGGGATGTGTGGAGAGACTGTCCCCTTCCCAGCAGCCATCCTTGGTGGAGAATGATGGTCCCTAGAACCTCCTGAAAAAAATTTCTAAGTCTACCTTTTGCTCTTGGAGTCTCCTTGAGAGGGCCAAGGAACTCCAAGGGAAATGTCTGGGTTTGCACCAGATGCCTTCCAACTAGCTAATGACTTGATCTGAGATATGTGATCCTAGGTGGGTCAGGAGGAGGTCAGGTAGCCTGGACTGGGGTGGGGTGTGATGGGGGAGAGTGGGAAGTAGCGCTGGACTGTGGGTGATCTGGCTCCATTCTGCTTACTTTTGAGCAGTTTATCAGGTGACATCTGATGGCTGCTTTTATATATTTTATTTTCCTTATGGCACCAGGCAAAATACACAAGGGATGAGATTTGACTGATGTTCTGAAAGCAGAGTTCCAGGTAGCTACAGGACCAGCAAGATATGCTCGCTGTGCCAGGGCATTTGGTGCTTCCTCCACTTACAAGAAAAAAGATCTGCATAGTTGTGGGTTGCAAGGCTTGAGTTCTGGAAAGGGGGTGAGGTGTTCCAGGCAGGTCGACCAGCCTATGCTGGTGGCCCTTGGCCCATGAGTCTGACTGGGACTGCTGTGAGGAACAGGAGATAGTGTCTGAGCCTGACACCATCCTTTATGGTCCTTGTGTTTGTACTTTCCATTCCCAAATTTTCTGAGTCTCTCCTAGAAGTGGGGACTGGATGTATGGTGAGGGCACCATGGCTCGCCAGCTGTCCCACATGTATCCTGGTCATTGGAACTTTAAGATTGCTATAAGTTCCCTCTCTGGAGCTGGGGACCAGTCCTGGGTGGCCTAGAAGAGGAGGCATGTGGAGGGCATTTCCTGCACTCCACATCTAATGATGGGAGCTGAGATGACCTGAGCCCACAGGACCACCAGCATTGTGCTCTTGTTATCTTGGAGACCCATATCCATCCTGAGGCCATCTTTGTCAATGGTACTGCATTACCCTGTGATGATTTTTAGTTTTTTGTTTGTTTGTTTGCTTTCTGAGCTCTGTGCGAAATGGTCCTGGGAGCATTCAGGCCATGGAGCCTTAGGCAGACTTTGGAGGCCATCTACAAGAACGGGATTGTCCAGGTGATGGCTCTGTAAGGGTGAGGATCAGCTGCCGGAAGATAGGACCAGCAACTATGTGGAGAAGTGGCCACTTCCATCCCCTGCTCATCTGGTCTCTCACTGCCATGGAACTTGTGGTTCCACCAACATGAAGGTTCCCTCCACTTAAGATGATTCACCTACAATGTTGTAGGCAAACTAGGAGGGAAGGTGTTAAGGGCCTGGCCATAGTCCCGCATGGGATCCAACAGTCTTAGGTGCCTAACAAATTTTTCTATTTCTTGGAATAGTGGACTTGCATGTGCCATCCTGAGAAGGTCAGGGAGGAGATTCTAAGCCCGGCAGTGGTCCTGCGGGGTCTATGGTTGTCAGAGGCTCCTCCAGGGAATTCTAAGTCTCACTCCAGAGAGAGGGAACAGCCTCTACAGGCACAGGCCTTGGAAGACACCCCATGTTGAGAAACAGGACCAGTAGTAAACTGGAACAAGGTCCAGTGTCCAGCCTGGTGGCAGTGCATCTTCACCTCCCTGCTATTTGGATCCTTTCCAGTGATGATTGCACTATTTGGCTGTCACCTGGGGGCTGTCCCACAAGGTCAACCAGATGTCCAAATGGCAGTTGGGAGGAAAAAGTGATATGTCTGAAGAATTTTTCTGCTATAACTGACATTCGGTATGAAATACACATTAGGAAGATAAGAAATCCTGAGGTTTATGGTAATAACAATTACCATTGTCCTTGTTACTTATCATTATTGTAATTATTACTATTGTTTGCAGCTAATTATAAAAACACTGAATAAAATGTCTCTTCACTGAGTAACTGATTGAAGACTATGGAAGAGTTTCCTTATGCCTAATTTCTTAAATCCCCCTGTGAGCCAGGAAACTCACCCCAACCCTTGGAGGCCTGACCAACAATCTGCAACAACCATCCCAGAAAGCCAGACCACAACTTCTGCTGCAATGTGCCCCAAACAGTCAAGGACTTGGTCAATGACTGACAGCTTCCTCATTTTAAATCCTTTTTAAATATTAATCATTTAAAAAATTTGATTTTGAACCAAACAGGGGAAAGCCAAATATGTTTCCCTAAGCAATCAGGTAGAATGCCTGTCTTCTACTTAGCTCACCTCCAGCTTCGTCACATAACAACCTCTGATCAGGACATGACTTTCTTTTTTCTAACCCAAAGCTTCCCACTCTTCTGCCTGCCTTTGAGTCTCTGCCAAAAGCAAATGATCATAGCTGACTCTTTTGCTATATAAGGCAAGCTCTGAATAACTAGTGCTTGTTCTCATTTGGGTGGTCTGTGTTTACCTCCACAGAAGCTAGAGTAGAGTGATAACCAAATACTCAGGATAATGTATGTTTACTGTGTTAATCCTTTTTTAAAAATGTATTTATTCATTGCACAATTTTAAAAACTGAGATCTGATTTACATATCATGAAAATCACCCTTTTAAAAGTATACATACAGTTCAGCAATTTATAGTCTGTTCACAAGTTGTTCAACCACCATCATTATTTAATTCCAGAACATTTTCATTACCTTAAAAGAAACCCTGTGTCCATTAAACAGTCTTCCACACTCCCCTTGGCAACGCCAATGTGCTTTCAGATTTGCCTGTTCTGAATAGAATCATACAATATGTAGCATTAATGTCTGGCTTTTTACACTTAACATCATGTTTTCAAGGCTTATCCATGTATCAGTGATTCATTCCTTTGTTCTGGCTTAAGAATATTCCATTCTAAGCTATAAGATTTTATTCACATGCTACCAAAGTCCTTTTTTTTAAAGATAATTTTTTAATTTTTCAGGTACAGTTGGCATACAATATTATATTAGTTTCAGGTGTACAACATGGTAATTAGACATACATAACTTACAAAGTGATCACCCTGATAAATCTAGTACTCCTCTGACATACAATAATATTACAGTATTATTGACTATATTTCTTATGCTAGTCCTTTTTTATTATTTGTGGAAAATAATGAAATTTGTCATTTTAACTATTTGAAGTGTACTGTTCACTAGCATCAACTACTGCCTTCCTGCCTGGCCTTGAATTGCCCTACCCACTTGGAGCCACCAACAAGCCCAGCCATGCCTTCCTCAAAACCTTTCCCACCACTGACTCTGACCAGGACCCCACCTGTGGGTGACCCCCCATGGTGGCAAAAAGGGGAGCTGCTGAGAAAGAGAGACTCTGGTGAAGACTGCAGCCCCATTGAGGAGGATGAGAATCTAAGATGTCTTCTTTCCTACCTCCCTCCCTTCCCTCCCTTTTTTCATATCCATCCACAGATTTCAAAAGCACAGTTAATATTATCTGAGTCACAAAAATCATCTCTGTATTATCCAGGCATATTCAAACACATTCATGTCATTTAATTAACATAAAAGTAACCTACATTAAAGGCCTGCAGAATTAGTTATGCTTGCTGGGTCCATTGCTTCCAACACTAACATCTGTGGGGGAAATCTCTTATGGAGCGTTCTCCCTGCTAACATTTTGACACTTCTAGAGGAGAGGTCAAATCTGGATTTAGGTTTCCAAGTAGCAACTGCTTTCATTTATGAAGTATAAATCAGAGGTAACATCAATTAGCATCATTGTTATATGCAGTCATTGCTGAAATACTACGTAATCTACTGATGCAGAGTGAAAAGTGACCCAGATTCACATACACCAGGGCTGAGCGACTCTCCCCCATGAGTCAGCAGAGGAGGAGATTGCATTTCCCTTATCACCAAGTTTATCATTAGCTAGACAATTATTCTCACACAGCAGCCCCCAGACTGTGCATGAATTATTTAAAGGATATCAGATCCGGGACCTCATAAGAATTACCTTAGTCTTACAGGTGCACAGACAGACTTTATCCATCAGCAAAAGTATCCTAAAGTCAAAAGTTGTATTGCCAAATAGAATGCCTACACATTTATTTTGAAGGCATCGTCACAAATCTACAGATAAGAGGGGTAGACTGGTATTTTAACATGCAGGTGGGAGGATGTGGATCTAGGTGGCTCCTGCTGACTTCATATGTCTGTGAGAATTAAAATGACAGGTGGATCAGTAAAGTGGCAGGTCAGTGACACTGTCACAACTATTTTGGGACTCGTAAAAATATTTGTATGGGCTTTACCAAAACCTGAACATATAAATAATAAATTCACTTAATACGTCTCACAAAACAAAACAAAAACAAAAACTAAAACTAAAACAAGAAATCACTCTGATGGTGTCTGGGTCCCTAATAAACTTCCCAGAAGTCAAATAAGTTATATAATATGTTATTTGCATATGGTTTACAAAGATGTTTCCAAGGATCAAAGCATACTAATGATGGCCATATTACTCTGACAGAATGAAAGAGCAGAGTTTCCTAAAGTGGCTATTTAGTATTTACTAAATGCACTGAAAGACCTTAAAAAACATATATGAATTATTATGCCTCACCTTTCACTGAATTAGAATCCACAGTGAGAGAAGGGCTAAGAGATTTGCATTTTAAAAACTCTCCTGATGATTTTGATACCACCCAGCTTTGGAAAGCAGTGCTGAGATCATCACATTCCCAACTTCATTGTGCATCAGAATCACCTGAGGTGTTATACTGAAGATTCTGTGTCACACAGTTTTGAATGTGGCTTGAGATTCTGCGTGTCCAAAAGTTCTGCGTGACCTTGCTGATCCTCAGACTGCACTCTGAGGAGCAGGTTGTAGAGTCCCTGTCTCTAGGTATATATCTACCTGCCTGCCATCTTTGTGGTTGTGTTGGGCCCAGGTATAAACTGCAGGGTACACCTTCAGTCCTTCCCTCCTCCCACTACACCCAAATCTCTACTGGTGCTTAGACTTGTGTTCACAAAGGAGGACTCAGCTCAGGGTTGGACCCTCACTGTTACTTCCTCCACTGTCCTTTGCAGGACTAGCATCAAAAGGAACTGAAAGTACATCCCTTGTGATGGGTTTACCTGGTGTAAAAGGTTTAGGGAGACAAAGATCATGATAAAAGTCTGGAAATGCTCTGTACCACTGATATTGAGCTACAAAATAGTGATGGTGTGGAGAGGAGACACAATAATACACAACATTATAAATGAGTACCTGCTCTTCTCTAACACATGAATCAAGGAGAGACAGCCATCCTTTCTCACTAAAGCTCCAGAAGAATAGAAACATCTTAAGCGTATCAACTCCTACAGGATAGGCCTAGCGAAAGGCCATTTTCGGCTGGTTTAAGAGGCCACTTGTGATCTGTTGGAAGCCCTCAACCCAAGCACAGAATGGATACTAAAGGTGGCATACTTTGCTCATGGTGGCTGGTTCAGCTCCCTAGATCCTGGGCTTCTCTCTTGATTCTCAATAAAAATGCTTGTTAGTTGAATATAGATGACTAATGTGGATATGGAAGAAAAAAGAAAGAAAGAAAGAAAGAAAGAAAGAAAGAAAGAAAGAAAGAAAGAAGGAAGGAAGGAAGGAAGGAAGGAAGGAAGGAAGAAAACAAATGAACGAACTGGTCATGAACCATGGGACTCTATCATCTGTGAAAGGTCTGAAAGAAGATATATATATGTTTAAATAAAATATGTGCCATCACAGGCTGCTCCCTTTGGGAAACTGCACTGTGGGGCAAAGTATAGTCAGCAGATTTACTTTTGTGAATTTCCTGCACCATCCCACTCCCATTTCCCTCACTGTGAGATGATAATGATCCATACACTTGATCCTTCTCATCTTTGAACTGGCACTGGGGGCTGTAGCCTTGGTTTCTAAGCCTGTCTTGAGCTGTGTGATACTGTACACTAGGTTCCCTGGCAGAGCCATCCAGAAATGTGTACACACAGCTACCCTTACCCGACAGAATTTCTTTCTTTAGAACTGTTTCTTCCATAGGAAAGACTTTCAGTACACAATAGAGATGTTTGGTGTCTATGCTAGAGTAGAAAAGGCATTGCACTAGGGGCAATGCAAACAATCCTTGGCTGCCCTTACTGGGTGGCTGAGGACAGCAGTCTGTGTTGATTCTCCTCCTGCCTCCTGTCTCTACTGTCTCTTTCTTTTTAAAGTGGCCTTTTAAATTAATTGTCTCTGTTAGTGCCCCAACATTCCCACTGTCCCAGGTGGATGTTTGAGCCATAACCTGGGGCTACATCGGGTACCTGATTTTCGTCTGCAATATATAGTCTTCATCACAAATTTTCTCTAAAAGCATTTTCTAGATGTATTTTTTAAGAAACTAGTAGAATTGGTGAAGAAAAGATTGAGCATTGGAAAATCTGTCTACGTCTCAGAGACTGGCCACTGTTGATGAGTAATTTAGTTAACTGTTCTTTAAGTAAGTGAAGGGAGACTCCCAAAAGCCAGAGCAGCCAGGAGTCAGAATCAAGATCCTCACTTGATTTCCCCACTCATCTAAATACTCAATTTTCAAATGAAAAACCAGGAAAATGGCAGATAATGTCATTACTAAGACCCAGTATTAAGTAGTGGTGCTCTTTCACCAAAGACAGCCCTAATAGATCATCTGAGTTCCCCCATTTTTCTATGCCATTTGCTGTTTCTTCCTTCTCTCACTTGCACAAAGGTATCCTGACTGCCCATGAGCACTAAACACTCACAGGAATTGTTGCAGTGTACAGGAAAAGTAAATGAAGAGTCAAGAGCAGCCACATTATTTACAAAGAAAGCAAAAGTCAAGAGTGTAGATTTAGGGGGATGAGTGTAAGTATGGATCATGTAGGTATTTTTAAGTACAAGTGAATTTCTTAATTAAGAAGTAAAGGGGAAATGATTAGTGCTCTAACAATTCCTAGCAAAAGCCAAAGCAACCAACTTTTCTCCTGTATCTTCAGTCTTCTTTTCCTTTCATCAATAAAGAATACATACAGCTTTTGATGAGAGTAGATTGGGTTCTGGATTCTGAATTTCTCACAAGCTCCCAGGTAACGTCCATGCTCCTGGCTCATGAAACACACTTAGAATAACAGTCGTAAACCACTTGAGGATTGATTTACTTGAACTGATTTTCCACAGAATCATATTACCATCATGATAAGTGGAGCATAGGAGTTTCTTTTGACTTCCCTTCTTTACAACCTGAAATATCAGCTGAATGAGCTGAAGCCATAATTGTCCTGCTACAGAGACAGGGAGAGGAGGATCTGCAGCTTTTTTCACACTTGATTTGATATGGTTTTATGTTCATATATCAACCTCAACAGGAAAATAAGCCCACTGTCAAAAGAATTTCAGAAGGAAAGGCTAAGGTATCAACTGTTATTTATTTTTTTTTAAAAAAACATTATTCTGGAGTGATGTCCTCCATAATTAAACTAAGTTAAAATGAATTATTTATATAATAGCTTAAATGGTTCGGTTACCTGGGAGCTTGTTTTATATTTAATTGATCTTGGAGGAATTATCAGAAATCCTTTTAGAAGTACCTACAATCACATGTTCCATGAGCGCTTGATTGAGTTTACCATTATTTTTTCAAGGCCTTACTGAAAAGTAGAAGTTATGAGGTGGCATAAGGAAGAACTATACTACAGTTGTTAAAAAATGGAATGGGCTGCCTTGAGAAGCCGCAAATTCTCAGTCATTGTGAGGAGTAGAAAGTAAGAATGGAGAAGGAATTTATATGCCAGACAGGGATGGAACCTGGTGGGATCCTTCTAATTCTCAGCTATTGTGACTAAAAGCACTGTCCACATTCCCAAACCATCTCGGACACCTCCGCTAACCGCCAGCTGGTTCCTGGATGGCTCAGTGTTGATCCATCTGTTCTACCTCTGACACATTGAAAGAAAAGATGGTACCCTGGAAAGACCTTGGGCATGAAGTTAGGATACCTGGGCTCTAACTCTGCCACTTACCCTGTGACACTCTCTGTTTCTCCCTCTGGTCTCAACATTCTCATCTATAAAATGAGAGGCCTCACTACTTCTAGGTGATCTTTACTGTCCCTTGATACTCCAACAGTTTTGGTGTCCTTAACAAAGTTGGCAGGCATCAAAAGAAAGACATGTGAAACATCTGGGCCAGTGTGGCACCTGCATGGTACAAGAGTCCCTGGAAGCAACTGGTGGGAATCTGGCCAAGAGATAATCATTGCAGACATGAAGGGGAGAACAAATATGTTACAGCAACTAGAGTTAAAACTGGCTTCCTGTCACCTCCTGAATGGATGCCTCTCTTCCTTCTCACCATTTACTATCTACAGACCAGCTGCCCAGGTGGTAAGTTGGTGAAGCCTGTTATCCTCCTTCTGCAGCCCATGTGGACCATCTGTGTGGTATATATATAGTGTGTATAAGATGATGTGCTTGAGTTCATGTTTGTCTTTTCTAGATTCCTCCCACTGCTCTGGGAGCCCCTCACAGGCTGGTAAACTTTGCACATCTGTGTCCCTTGGCTATGCACAGTCCTGGCAGAGGAGTGAATGCGAGAAGGAACTGGAGGCACGTGAATGAAGAATAAATGTTTCTGCAGCAAAGACAGAGAGACAGGTGGATACCTACAGCACACAAAAATAGGTGTTTGTTGAATAAGAGACCTAGTAAACCTTGGAGGACACCTGGATTGCTGACACAGCCACCAGTCATATGGCAGGCAAATGGTGAGCACTTAATGTCTCAGGCATTGTGCTTGGGTGAGACTTGAAGCCACCTAAATATCAGGGAGCTCTGAGTCTAAGAAGGAGGATGGATAGGAAACAAGATAATTGCCTTTTGACCTGGCAAGTGCTAGCAAGGTGGTGGGCTGACAGAACCAGAAGAATATAGAAGGAGCTGTGACTCAGCCTTAAGGAGTTAAGAAAGACTTTCAAAGAAGATGGCTTTTAGTGAGGCCTCTAGGGAGTATAAGTTCTGTAGGCTGAGAAGCTGGAACCAGTGGTAGGGTGAGGGGAACATTCCAGATAAAGGGAACAGCACATACAAATGCAGCTGTGAAAGAAAACTATATGGTTAGACTTAATAAGGAACTTCAAAGACAGCATGGGCTGTGAGTTTGGATGCAGAAGGGGTGGTGAGGGAAGGAAGGGAGACAGAGAAGAGAGAGAATAAAAGAGAGTCAGGAATAGATCATTTATGCCAAACTCAGTCTGAGGGAACAGAGAGCCATTAAAATGTTAAAACAAGAGGACTGACACACTTTTTAACCATGGTTAAAAAGCTCACCATATCAGAATGAGAAGGCAAACAGAGGGGTGGGAAGGCTGTAGCCAGAGGTCACAGTTAAGAGCACACTGAGAGTAAAAGTGAGCGATGGTTCCTGCTTCAACTTAGGAGGTGGCAAGTGTAGAGAGGGATTCAGAAGGATTCAGAACTGTAACAAGACCAAGGCCACCTCAAGTAGATACATAAGAATTGTTAGCATCATTTTTTTTTAGTGAGGAAGGAAGCTCAAAGTCAATTCATAGAGGAATAAAAACCCTGGAGAACTGTAGCATTCTCTTCATTTGATCTCTGCCCAGTGCCCTCGCAGAATTAACGAAGTCCTTTTGGGAACAGCTCTGAGAAGCCCTAGCTGGGCCTCCTGTCCGTGTCTCCGGAAAATTTCAATACATTTCCGAGGCACGGAACCAGCTCCTCCGGCTCTGGAGTCGCATGGGCAGTGTGACTATTCTCGATAGCCGTCCACAGGGGTGAAGGAGACCTTGTGAAAAAGTTTTGCAAATCCCCTTTCTGGGGTCTCGCCTGCCAGCCCAAAGCTCTAAAGCAAAGAAGATAGATCCAAGGTGGGCAGGGACGAGGTCAGAGGACAAAGGGAGACGAAGGGGCGCCCTTGCCCTCCAGCGATCCGGATCCCGCTGACGTTCGCGCCTGCTGTCGGGCGCTACCTGGCGGTCCCTTTAATATAGTTTCTTCCCTCTGGAGCTGCCAGGAAATCATCAAGGGATGGGATTTGGCCACCGCACTCACTACATGCAAAGTGCCAGGAGGTGGCGGCGCTAAAATTGTTCCGCTGTGCCTGCCATCGCATTTACGGGGGTCACCCGGGAAAGTCGACCAGCACTCCTTGGTTCCTATATCCCCAGGGAAAATGATCGGGGCTGTCATGTGTTGAAACAGTGTCCTGACCACAAATACGGTCACGCATGAGTCCTAATAGTAAGACGGCTTTCTCCTCCCCAATATTTCCGTGTCTAGTTCTGGAGTTGGGACCAGCCCGGGTCATAATGAGAGGCCCGGAAAGGATGCCACGGCCTTGGCCTTGGCCCTTGGTAGATCCTGTTTCTTCCAATATTTCCAAGTTCCGTTCATGAGGTCCCTGGCTGTATGGGGAGGTCTGACAGGGAACCTGTGGTTCAACTGCATTCTCCTGTGAGGCCCGATGGTCTGAACTTCCAAAGTGTTCCAAGTTCCCGCTTAAGGGGTTGTGGAGCGACCCGGGGTGGTGGAAGAGAAGAGGTCCGCATTGAGTGACCCGGTGCTTTTCCGTCTCCCTTCCGATGGAAACTGTGACTACAGAGGCCAAGTCACAGAGCAGTGCACCCTCGCTCGGCCTTCCTGATCCAAAACCTGTCCCGGTATCGTCTATTCGGTGGCACCGTGTTACACGGTGGTCCCCTTTTAATTTTCTAAGGAGCTCAGAGCAAAACGGTCATGGGGTTCGAGTCTTCTGCGAAGCCTTGGACATCATGTGACTGTCCTGCGCTCTCAGGGAATGATTTCAGTGGGTTAGATCTGCAGTTATGAGGGGGAGAAGCTGTCGTCGCAGCCCTCAGGGTATGTAGTTGCCATGGTGTATGCTGGTCCACAAACCCACTAGCCTACTCACATCCCCTCCATCGTGCGTGGACGCCAAGGTCATGGGTCATCCTCAGGAATGGAGAGGGTTCTATTTATGGTCGTGATCTATTGCGGGTCTGGTGGTCAGAGGCTCCTTGAAATTTTTACTCCTCCCTTCCAAGGACAGGGAACGGTCACCATAAGCAGGTGTGGTCAAAAGGACGCTCTGGGGCAAGTGAAACTATCGCATGTGAAGCGAAAGGAGCTTGGGCATTTGGGCTTGTGGTGATATTCCTTCAACAGCGAACAATCCAGATCCTTCAAGGTGACGTTTGCACGAATTCCTGTGTACTATCTGGAGGGTTTTTTATATGGGCTCAGGAGGTGGACCAGATGGCCAGATTAGAGGGATGTGTAAATACTATTGTGGCTTATGATTGTTTGTTATAGTTCATTGTGGTTGTTATTCTTATTTAAGAAAACACTAAATTTATCTCCAAAGAATATCTGACTGAAGGTGATGAAGGAGGGATTTCAGTATGCAGAACTTTCTAAATCCTCCTGGAAGCCAGGGAACCTCTAGTTCCGATCAGCAATGCCCTGACCTAAGCAATCCAGAAAGCCAGATTTCAGCCTCTGCAGCAATCAGCTCCAAATGTCAAGGCTTGATCAATGACTGACACTTCCTCCTTTTTAATTTAGAACCAAGTTAGGGAAAGCCAGTGTTCCCATAAGCAATCAGCTCGTCCACTTTCTTGTCAGCCTGCCTCCAGCTTCCCCACATCACAACCCCTGGTCAGGACATGCCTTCCTTCTTTTCTACCACAAAGCTTGCTCACTCCTCTGACTGTCTTTGAGTTCCTGACAAACTCAAGTGGCAGTGGCTGACTCCTTGCTATATAGAGCAAGCTGTCGATAAATAGTGTTTCTTTTCATTTGAGTGGTCTCTCTTTATCTCTAGAGAGGTTAATAGAGTTGAAATCAAATAAAGAACACAGGATGATATTTGTTTCCCATGTTAATTGTTCTTAAAAATATATTTATTACATAATTTTAAGTTGATATAATTCACATATAAAATTCAGCCCTTTAAAATGTGCAACCCAGAGATTTATAGTCTATTCACAAAGTTGTGCACCATCATCACTATCTAACCCACTAAACAGTCACTTTTATTTTACCCTCTGTCCAGCCCTTGGTAACCACCAATGTGCTTTCTGTGTCTATGGATTTGCCTATTCTGAACATTTCGAGTAAGTGGAATCATACAATATGTAGACTTAATGTCTGGCTTCTTACGCTTAGCATCATGTTTTCAAGGTTCGTTCATGTTTTAGCATGTCATTCATTCCTCTTTTTGGCTTTAGGATTTTCCATTCTAACCCATTCAGATATACACACATACACAGACATGTGCTACCTAGTCCTTTTTGTTTTAATGTGGAAAATACACATAAAATTTGTCATTATACCCATTTTATGCATACGGTTCCATAGCATTAAGTACTGTCTTCCTACTGAGTCTCAACTTGTTCCACCAGACTGAAGCCACCATTAAGCCTAAAGTGCACCAGCCCTGCTGTACTGCCCTATCTTGGGACCCTCCATGGCAACCACCAGACCAGGACTCCTCCCATGGGCGCCTCCCATGGTGGTCAAAGAAGGGAGCTCCTGTGGGGGGAGGGTGGTGGCAAAAGGAAAGGGAGAAAAGGAAAAGCAGATGACAAAAACTTATAGCACCTGCTATTCCGGGTGGTCTCCCAACCAAGTACTAACCAAGCCTGACACTGCTTAGTTTCTGAGATTAGAAGCGACTGGGTGCTTACAAGATAGTATGGCCATGCACATTGGCAGCTACAGCTGGGCACCCCAATAGCCTTCACTACAAAGCCTTGCTATGCCAGGCTTCACTCACCAGAGCACTTTGGAGCCGTTGGGTACCCAGGCTCTTATGGGCAGTCTCTTCTATCACATCCTCCAGCGTTCTCTGGGCTGGGCTTTCAAACTGCAACTTCTGAATTCCCAGGAGATAGTGCATGCCAGTGGCATCAGAGCCAGCAGCAGCTGGAAATACTGAAACCGATTGGGAAGACAGTCAAGTCCCTGTATATCAATGCTGCCTGAAGCATCCATCCTTTTCTTACTCCTGCATTGCTGAATCTAGGTATTCCACAAACACAGCTATGTTGAGGGCTGAGATTCTAGGGACAGCACTACAGAAGACATCAAGAGCCGTAGTATTTCACAGTGACCAGTGCCAGGCACCTGACCTACCCCGCACCTCGAGCAACTCATCTAGTGTAGCATCACTGTCAGATTCATTTAAAGTTAGGAACAGAGGCTTCAAAGGCAACAGCAACTTTCCATAGGTCATGTAAAGGCCTTAGAACCTGGGTCTGGAAGCCTGTAAAGTTGTTCCTGTAGAACAGATGACTGCCCTTCCCATAACTCATTGTGCAGCTCCCTCACTTTGTTTCTGGGATCTATAAGTGATAAATCTTGTGACTACTTCTTTTGCATCAGTGTATTTGCTGCACCTTCAATCAAAACAGCTCCAGGGTTTTCACTTCTCCCAAATGGGAGCTTATATGCTGAGGGAGGTCCCTGCTGACCACGTGTGTGGGTGGCTTGTGCCTCCACATACAACAGGTCACATTTGTATATTCTTAATTTAATACACCAGCTAAGGGCCCTCTAACACAGGCAACGGTGGGAGGGGCTGCAGTGTGATGTCTGCCTCACCCATTTTATGGCGGCCTTGCCAGCACAATAGCTTGTGCTCTGGTCACTCAGGGAGCCCTCATTTGTCCTCCGCTTGAGAATATTGTTTGCCAATATTGTTTGCCATTTTCAGCAACACCGGACTATGTGGCCTCAGTGTCCACATGTATAATTGTACCTGCTCCCAGGGGCTTTTTGAAGATGGGGAGGTCGGTGCACATCCCAAGGCTGAAGAGGGAGAAAGAAGATGATGGGAATCCCCACAGCAGTGGGGTAATGGGGTGAGACATGTCTGAGGGGTGGAGCTCAAGGATGGAGCCACTGGTGGCATTCCTCACGGAGAGTGAGGGATTTCAAGAAGAGGAAACAGTCATGAGGCAAGAGATATACTCAGTTTAGGACACATTAACTTTGAGAAGCTTGAAGTACACCCAGGCAGAGATGTTCAGGAGGACTGAAGGTGTGACAGAGGGTCAGAATTGGAGCTTGCGACCCAGTGAGATGTGGAGTGGGCAGAGAGGAAGGGGACTGAGTACTTCTAATAAGTTCATTAACTGAGTCATCAAGTTAGAGACCTGTCATGTTCATTTCACAGCCTCCTGGTACCTAACAGGGAGGCTACTCAGTAAACTCGTCTGTCTTTTCACTTTGAGTCACTGAAATAGAATTTATTGAATTCAACAGATTGGTGACTCAAGCTCAACTTAATAACTTAGGAAGGTAAAATCAAGAATTACAAATAAAAGCAAAATATAGACTCAAGTCAAAACTAAAAATCCAGACTAAAAATGAAGACTCTCAACCTGTGCCCCACAGTGACCTCAGAACCTTGCTGTTCTCCCAGCCTAGGATACTCTGCCCACAATATTTCTTGCTCACTAAATGCCTTCAGGAATTTGCTTAAATGTCTTTCCTGATTTTATTTTTCTCCATAGTACATATCACCACCTGACTTTGTATATATTTCACTATCTATCTATCTATCTATCTATCTATCTATCTATCTATCTATCTATCTATCTATTTGTCTCTTCCACTAGTCTGTCAGCTGCATGTGAATAAGAATCTCCTTCCTCTTGTTTCATCCAGAACAAGAGGCAAAATTAGATCCTGGGATAGCAGCTGCTCTGATGGGGACAGTCCTAAATATAATAAGCTGCTACCTCCCAGCACTGAGAACAGATGGGTGGGTGTGGAGGTCCCAGAGTCACAGAGTCATTTCATATCCTCCCAATATCTCTTCCCATCTCCCTAAGAAACTTTATGCTCCAGACAGCTCTAACTAATACCCCCGACTCAGGGCAGGGGCTGAGCTGTCAATGTTTCCAGCCCAGAAAGACCTTAGTCCACACTATGAAACTTGGGAGATCCTTTTCTCCACTTTTTCCTTGGTTCTCATAGCTCCCAGAGAGTTTCTGAGTCTTCATTCAACAGACCAGCACCTAAGTGTTAGGTACTTATGTTCATCGAGCCATCATGATCTACCCAGGAAAAGTCCATGGTCCTAAGAGTGGGTGGGGTCCCTCCTGTGTGCCTCTGCTGGGACTGTTGCTGAACCTGCCTCATATTTGGTTTGAGTTTTCAAGGGTTGGACTCTGCAAAGTGGAGCTTGACTGTGCTTCCTACTTACCCACCCCATCCCTTTCCAGGCTAGAATATTACAAAGAGACAAAGAGACAAAGAGACAAAGCCAAATTTTGGTGCAATCCTTAGGGCACTTTGCAACATGACCCCAAACACACTTCAGACTTGTCTCTGGATGGTCCCAGCCAGCCCCTTTGTCATGGGCTGTCTGCCTATTGTCCAATGAACAAGAAGAGTTGTTTCACGTACTTTGTCTAGTTTCTAGGTGTTTATGGTAAAAACAAGACCCACACCTTCATGGAAGGTGTCTAGGATGATCATAACATAACAAGTCAGAAGGTATAAGCGCTACGAAGAAAAAAGCAGAGATAAGAGAGGGAACAGTGGTGGCAGAAATTTGCAGGACATTGAAACTACTGTGAAGACTTTTCATCTGGTTAGAGGGGAATCATGGCCAAGTTCTGAACAAGGTAATGGACTCTGAATACTATGAAGGAAATGAAGTGGGTAATGACTAGCGAGGTTTGGGGTGGGAAAGTTGTCACTATAGATTGTATATGCAGGGAAGGCTTCTCCCAAGAGGTAGCATTTGAGCTGAACACTTGCATTGACTATGTTTCCAGCTTCTGTAAACTTGTTGCTTTAACATCTGCCTACATGTATATATCAAATAAGCCTTATTCTGGACCACTCAATGACATGCCTGACTCACCTTCCTTTGGCCTCCTGACCCCTCATCACAGCCTCCTTTGGAGGAATCCTACTCCTGAGACTGCTTTTCAAATACAAACCAGCCAATCCAGAGGCCACCCCTAACCACCAGTTCTATGGCTCTCACACTTGAAGCCACTGTCTTCTTGCCCCATTCACCTAGGGCCAGGTATCAGACAACCAGGGAAGCCCCCATATTCCAGAGTCCTGAAATTATTCACACAGTTAATCCTGAGCTTACTTCCTGTGCCTCACCCATTTTTTTTCCTGAAGAAATTACCATGAAGGTGATTTTCCACAGTTTCCCCCTCTCCCTCTGCCTCCTGACCAAATCCAGTATTTCCCCATGTGGCCTCTATGACACAATATGTCCCCTCCACTTGGGAACTATGAGTAATAAATTATACTTTCAATGCCAGTTATCTCCTGATCCGTTGGCCTTACTATATTTCAACTTTCCTATTAATATACTGTTATTAAGTCAGCCCTGATTAACAAGATACTTTGGAGACACTTAAGTATGAACAAATGAAGAACAAATGAACTATGCAACTTTTTACATTGTTCTCAATGAGTTTAATTTTAAAATATATATTAGAGTCCCTTTTCACCAGAAAATGGCAAGTTATATAAAGGTGGAGGACATATAAAATTATATAGACAACATCTGACACCCAGGGAGTCCTAAATATCTGTCTCCTCAGGCCAAGTCTTGACCAGATCCCACATTCTGCCTTTGTACTTCTTCCAACAAATGAAATTTGGCTGTCTTTTCCAAATTAAGCTTTTAATTAATTTATTATTATTTTTTTAAATTTTTATTTTTTTCAAATTAAGTTTTTAAAGTTATCAGTTTAGTAGGGAACTTGTTGGTTCCAAACTCATTTTTCTAGCAATAATCAAGTTACATCACACATGAGATGGCCTGTTCCCTGAGTTATTTAATTAGAATCTACTGATATTAGCAGAGAAAAGAGCACAGCATATTTCAAAATAAGTTACATCTTTAGGAAAAAATTGGGGCTGCACACAAATGTGGGAAGAATAACAAGATGACATCCCTGGAAGATATTAGGTCCATACTCATTTAGTCAAGAGCACCAATTTTCACGCATTAGATTTCTAGAAAAATACCTGGAGTGGAGACTAGGTTGCGGCTGAACTTGACTATCACCAAATGGAGTGGAAGCCTGAAAATTTCAGACAACTGTGGTTCCTGGAGAATCCTGACTGAAGAGAACCAAACAGAAAAGTCCCGACTGAGTGGTAAAGACCTGGGTCCCAGGAACAGCCTGTTCGTTAGAGTACAGAAGGGGAGTCTGATCAACTCCCGAGGTCACCTGATTACATTTGTTAGAGGAAACTGTGATCTCTCAGGTATATAGGGCAGAGGGTAGAGTGTGTTTGGTGTGTGATTGCATATGACTGAGATGTGGCCTTGCAAAAAAGCGAAAGTTGAGCCCCTATCCGTGGTTCTGTGGCAAACCTCATACAGTTTAGGGTGGTGTCATTGGATCTCTGTGAAGAGTCTACGTCAGTGATCTGAGTCGGGGTTTATACCGACCCACCAATTGCTAAGAGGCACCTGAAAGATCTCTGTAACGGGAGTGGCCAGAAATGAGCAAAGTGAATCTCTGAGTGCATGTGCGAACTGACCGTGGGTGAAAGGATGGGCAGACAATAGAGTAAATAGATGCCTTTAGGTTGTATGCTTAAGAATTTCAAAAAGTGGGCTATGGTTCTATAGTGTAGCAGTTAGCACATTTGTTTTACACACAGAAGGTCCTGGGTTTGAGTCGCAGTGGAGCCATGGTCCATGGTCTACAGCCATGCCACCCTGAACAAGCCCGATGTCTGAACTCAGAAGCTAAGCAGGGTCGGGCCTGGTTAGTACTTGGATGGAAGATCACCTAGGAAGACCAGGTGCTGTCTGAATAAATAATAATAAATAATAATAAAAAGAATTTCAAAAAGTGTTATCCAGACTTCATGGAGTTAAACTCACCCTACAGTAACTCCGCACCCTTTGTGAGATCGACTGTCCCTCTTTTGGCATTGTATGGCCAGCAGAGGGAGCTCTTGATAAAGAAATCATTGTAAAGGTCTCTCAAGTCATTACAGGTCAAGCTGGCCACCCAAATCAATTCCCTTATATCAATTCTTGGGAGGCAAGAGTTCTCACCAAACCCCCTTGGTTGAGAGTCTGCCTAGAAGAGAACTGTAGGGTCCTCCTAGACCAAGCTTTTGTACCCTCCCAAGGTCAGTTGAAAGAAGAGAAGCCTGTGCTGCCAGCACTAGGCCAGACGGAGCTCCATTCTGCGAGGTCCCCAGGAGCCTATGGTCCAAATGATAGTCAGGAGCCGACCTTTTGACTTTATGGTTGACACCAGAGGTGAACACTCAGTTGTATCTTGGTCTGTGGGCTCCCGTTCTCAAAGATAAGCTACCATTATGGGAGTAACCAGGGGGCAAGTCTGTTGCCCCTTCCCACAGCCCCGCCGGTGTAAACTAGGAGGACCAGAAGTTGTCCATGAATTCCTATATCTGCCCGAATGCCCTGTGGCACTGATGGGACAAGACCTTTTAAGAAAACTACAGGCTCAAATTACCTTTGACATACATGACCAAGCAGCCCCAACCTTAGGGAGACCAGAAGCAAGGATCATGTCTCTCATACTTCCCCAAGGAGAAGAGTGGCACCTCTATAGTCTCACAGAAGGATCCCAAGTGACCCAAGCTCCCCTTCAAGTTGCCCAGAGTGTAAGCTGAAGACAGTCCTCCAGGAATGTCCTGACACATTCCTCCAGTAGTGGTAGAGTTAAAACCAGTTGCTGAGCCAGCCCACCAAAAACAGTATTTCATCCCTCATAAAGCACAAGTGGGGATCCAAAAACATTTGGAGACTTCTGAAGTACGGAATTCTTAGTCCCTGACAATCATACTGGAATACACTTTTCCTGCCGGTTCAGAAGGCAGGGACCAATAAATACTGCTGGTCCAAGATTTATGAGCAGTCAAACAGGTGACTGTCACCCTGCACCCTGTCATCCCCAAGCCATATACTCTCCTAGGCCTCATCCCTGATGTGGCAGCTTATTTCACCTGTCAGGACCTCAAGGATGCCTTCTTCTGCATTCACCTGATTTCTCAGAGTCAACCAATCTTTGCCTTCTAAAAGGAAAGCCCTAAAAGTGGAGACAAGGGCCAGTTGCAATAGATGTGACTGCTTCAGGGGTTCAAAAACTCCCCAACTATTTTTGGGACAGCTCTAGCCTCAGATATCAAGGCCTTCCAGGCAAACCAACACAGCTGTACATTACTCCAGTATGTAGATGACCTCCTCTTAGCAGGAAAAACCTATGAGGAATACATGGAAGGAACGCATGTACTTCTCAATTTCCTCTGGGAAGCATGTTACAAGGTCTCTAAAAGGAGGCTCAAATCTACCAAGAAAGAGTCAAATACCTCAGCTGCCATCTGTCACAGGTGGCCCAGAAAGTAAACAAATGGTCTGCTCAATTCCCGTCCCTACCACCCAAAGACAAGTCTGCGAATTTCTCGGAGTGGCTGACTTCTGAAGAATCTGGATACCTAATTTTTCCATCCTGGCCAAATCCCTCTATGAAGCCACAAAGTGTGGAGAATGGAAGCCCCTACTCCGGGAATCTACACAACAGAAGGCCTTTGAAAAAATCAAACAGGAACTCACTAACACCCCTGGACTAGAACTCCCAGACTTTAACAAATCTTCCTTTCTGTATGTACACATAGTAAGTGTCATAGTAAGGGTCTTAACCCAACTGCTAGGATCTTGGCACCATCCCATGGCTTATCTCTCCATACAGCTTGACTCTATCACCCAGGGCTGGCTACCTGGCTTGCAAGCATTAATTGCCATGGTCCTAGTGTCAGAGACCGACAAACTGACTATGGAGCAAGAACTGACAGTTTGAGTACCACATTCAGTAATGGCATTACTAGACTACAAGGGACAATATTGGCTAACTAATGCCCGGACAGTCAGAATCTAAGGAATGCTGTGTGAGAATCCACACAACTGCCTAGAGGTAGTACGAACCTTGAACCCAGCCACCTTGCTACCCGTTGGGCCTAGCCATCCAGACTACAATTGCATTGAAGTCATAAATGAAGTGTTTTCCAGCCAACCCAATTTGACAGACCACTGATTGTAAAGCTTTGTGAGGAGAGTGAAATGCTTTGCAGGATATGCTGTGGTGACCTTACATTCTACCATTGAGGCAAAACCTCTGCCTAGGAGAACTTCAGCACAAAAGGTAGAGCTAGCTCATCGTCTTGACCCGCGCCCTTCAGCTGGCAGCAGGAGTGTGTGCTAACATATTCACTGACTCTAAATATGCCTTCACCACCCTCCATGTACATGGAGCCCTGTACAAAGAGAAGGGTTTAATCAATTCTAAGAGAAAAGATATAAAGTATGAAAGGAAATTCTAGAACTCTTAGATGCTGTGTGGGCCCCCAAGAAAGTAGCAGTCGTGCACTGCAGAGGACATCAAAAAAGGACACCATAATGGCCGGGGCAACCACAGGGCAGACCATGTTGCCAAACTGGCAGTGGCCAAAGAAATGGCCAGGCCTATGGCTCTAACTGCTTCCCTATTTCCTAGTCCTTTAGCCGAATGGAACCCCAAATACTCACCTCAAGAAGAAGCCTGGTTTAAGATTGAAGAGGGAAGCCTCCTCCCCAGTGGATGGTAGAAGTCCAAGGATGGGCGAATTGCAGTCCCCAGCTTTTCTCAAGCAGTTTTACCCAAGGACTCACCTTGATTGCACTGTCCTAGAAACCACTCTGAGCCAGTACTTCTACATCCTCTGGCTCTCTAGCATCTCCCGAGTGGTGTGTGAATGGTGCGACATCTGTGCCCGCAACAAACCCAGGCAAGGGCCATGGTCCCACCGGGGGTTCAAAGTGTCGGTGGCACCCCCTTTGAGGAACTCGAAGTATACTTCACTGAAATGCCTCAATCATGGGGCCTCAAGTATCTTTTTGGTCTTTGTATGCACCTATTCCGGTTGGGTAGAGGTTTATCCCACCCGGACTGAGAAGGCCTGAGAAGTAGCCAGACTGCTCCTCTGAGAAATTGTTCCACAATTTGGCCTACCAATGACCATTGGCTCAGATAATGGGCCAGCCTTTGTAGCAGAAATAATGCAGCTACTACCAAGAATTTAAATATTAAATAGAAATTGCATACAGCCTATCGACCACAAAATTCGGGGCAAGTGAAATGCATGAACAGGACCTTTAAGACTCAGTTAGGAAAACTGTCAGGAGACATATCTACATTGGGACGAAGTCCTTCCCATGGCACTATTAATAATCAGGTCAGCTCAAAACAAGAAGACAGGACTCTGCCCTTATGAGATCCTGTGTGGGCAGCCACCACCACTCATCAAAGGACTACGAGAAGACTTCAAGGAAATAGATGAGTTGATTATGAGACAACAGCCTCAGGCCCTAGGGACCACCTTCCAGATTCTCAACCAATGGATTAGGGAAAGGCTCCCCATCAGTTTAACCACTGAACTTTATTCCTTTAAGCCAGGAGACTCTTTCTGGGTAAAGGAGTGTAACATTCAGCCCCTAAAACCTATGGAGAAGCCCCTTTACTGCTATTTTGTCTGCCCCCATTGCAGTTAAAGTTGCTGAAATAACGTCCTGGATGCATCACAGCAGACTTAGACCTTCAGCCGCAGAATGGGAATGTGTTCCAGACACTTCTGAGCTCCCCAAGGAGACCCTCTGGAAGAAAACACCAGCTGTGCCAAAAGACCAAATGTAAGACGTCAGGCCTGCTTTTGTTACACCAGAAGCTGACCAATCTGCATGTGGCAAAAGCCTGAGGGTGACATCTTGTCAGAATAGCACCCTTAAAGACTCTTTTCCTTCTCCTACTCTGAAATGTGTATGGCGCCAGTCTTCCCATTTCTTCTTCCCCTTGTACCCATTGCATGCAAAGGTACAGGATAGGGTCCAACATTGCCACTGGTTTCACTTCCATAACCGGCCTACCCGAAGGGTGTGCCCTAAATGCATTGGAGCCCCTTCCTGATGGAGATAGGGGAAAAGTCTGACTCCTACCTTATAGTCAGGAAGCTCAGCTGCAAAGGTAAGTGACCCCTAAGCTGCTTTGTGGCCCACAGCCACGTCACTTCTGTGACCACTCTTGCCTTCTCTGCCAGAAATGGTTTTACAAGACCTTGTTATCCTATTGTAGACCTCTTGGTCATAATTAGCACAGGCCACAGGACCCAAAGCCCCTCTCAGTCTTTCTACAAATGTTAGGTAATATCAATATAGGAAGGTAATGCAATTTTTGCCTTTCTGCCCTGCAGTACAGCTCATAGCCTTTCACCTTTGGAATCACATTTGTGCTTTTGGAAGTTCCTGTGATAATTCTCTTATGTAATTTTTCCATTAGCTATTCTGATTAAATCCAAGTACTTCATTACTACATGCTTCTTAAACTGGGGGATGCACAATCCTAGTTCTGTGCAAGGAGAATGCAAAACGGACTATCTGATGCATTTTTCTGGAGCATTGATTTTTATTACAAAATTTGGAAGAACCCAGCACTTTATTAAAAACTGCTCTCCCAAACATGGAGGAAAAGTAAGAGAAAGGTGGGGGAGGAGAGAAAGGTCCTAGGAAATAATGTCCAGTATCACCCATGTGGGGGCTGAGGGGTGAATCTGAAGGGCAGCCTCTTCTTTTGTACTCCAGGTGCTCCAGGCCATTCTTCAAGCTCACGAGGTATTTTGAATATAATGCTTCTGAGGCCACAGAGATGTCCCATATCCTTCTGACTTGAATTGCAGAGAACCCTTGCAGTTTGCAGACCTACATGGTCTACTGGACAAAGTCCCCTTGCCTGGAGGCCCTTGCACACACGTGTATTTCTTGCATTGCTCCCACCCACAGCTGTTTGCTCCCAACTTCTGATTGATTTCCTGCACCGCATTGCCAGCCTCCCTAGAGCTTAGCATCTTCTTGCTCTCCAATTAAATTGCAAGGAGTGTGGCTTCACTTCCCCACAGTTTTTGTGGCTCTGCCTTGGCCATCCACCATGAGCTTAAATTGGCTTTATTGTATTATGTTCATCATGCTGATTCTTGCTGGGTGGCCTAAAGCAGAGGTGTCTTAGGATAAAGTTCAAGATTCTCCTAACCACCCTCTGCCAGTCCTGGCTGTGGCCAGAAGGAGAAGCTAGGGTCACACCAGTAGGATGCCCAGCATAGAGGGAATTTCCATTACAAGGCACACCTGGGGACAGTTGGTTTCCTCTGAGGCTCCATCGTTATTGCTGCTGCTGCTGGTGCTGTAGATGGAGGGGGAGGCCCCAAGGCCATGCCACAGGGCTGGGCTGGGGGCAGTGGTTCTCAATTCCATGTTGTTATGGGGGACTATTAGGCTCTTTGGACTTATGCCCTGATTCCTGATCCTCAGGTCACTGGTTTTCTACCTTACTGATCCAGGTGAGAATAGTAAGCTCACCACAACTGAATTTTACCAGCTGAACCTCATGGATTGGGTAAGGACTGTGGCTGTTGGGTTCAGGGGAAGGAAAAGGCCTTATTGTGATGGTGTGGCCCTCCACCTTGGTTTTCTTGGAGCGCAGGATCAGGTACATGACCACCACACTGTCGTACATCCTGCTACTTAATGAAGCCTAGATCTGGTCCCACTCAAAGTGCATGGTTATCATAATATCTATCACCTTGGGGCCCTTTTCATCACAAGGTGGCTCGCTGTAAGGTCTGAGTTTGTCCTTCTGGCCCATGTTTATCCACAGGTCCTTCATTATTTCCTCTAAAGTTTCTCTGCTGCTGGGATTGAGGATCATCAATTTCTGTAAGAGGTTTTCACATTCAAATGACAAACAACAACCACAACAACAACAACAACAACAACGACCACCACCACCAATAAACACTGCCACAGCTCCCAGAAAAGTCTTCTCCTACAAAAGGCAGGATCCAATGACCAAGAAATACAGAACAACTCCCAGGCTCCACATATCCATTGTGGTTCCATCGTAATTTTGGCCGTGGAAGAGTTCTGGGGCAGCATAAGGTGGGGCTGTCACAGTAAATATTCCATTTATGGCTGATAAACTTGTTACTGAGGCCAAAGTCTGCAACTTTTTTATACATCTTAGCATCAAAAACATGTTCTTTGGCTTCAGGTCCCTATGGACAATATCCTTCCGGTGGTAGTATTATACAACAGATACTACCTGCCAGATTTTGCCTCAGGCCTTTTCTCTATTATATAGCCATGGTCCTGCAAATAATCAAACATGTCTTCCTGCTAACATACTTTGAGACTAAGAAGAATGTTTCTGCTGAGTCAATCATATGGAATAATTTTATAATATTGGTGGCCTTTATGCTCTGGAGTTTGCAGAAAAGTCTCTGGAAGCTAGAATAGCTCTGCTGACTCTTGATAATGACCTTTCTGAAAGAAAGACACCCTTTATCATATTTATCCCAATACGATCTTCAATAGATTTTTCATTATAAACTTTGGAGTCCCGATGGCAGCAGTTTGATGATCTTTTCAAAGTATTGAAGGAAAAAGAGATGTCGGTCAAGAATCCTCTATCTGGCAAAACTGTCTTTCAAAAAGGAGGGTGAAATTAAGATATAGAGTTCTTTACCACATACCTTCCCTGCATGAAAGGAGTCCTTTGGGTTGGTTTGAAAGGACACTAGATGGTAACTCAAAGCCTTATAAATAAATAAAAATTGCTAGTAAAAGCAAATATACAAATAATTATACAAGCTGGTACAATTGTAACTTAGTTTGTAGCTCTACTTTTGTTTTTTACATGATTTAAGAGACTAATGTATTTTTATATCCAGTTATTAGACTATATTTTTGAACTCACAATGCATAAAGATGTAATTTTGTGACACCAATAACTGAAAGGGGTAGGATCAGAGCTGTAATAGGAATGGAAATTTTATGTTACTGAAGTTAAGCTGGTATAAATTCACATCAGAGAGTTATAACTTTATAATGTTATATAGCCATGAAATATACACAAAAGGAAATTTAAAAAACTTAAACATTTCACTATAATAAAATTAACTAAACACGAAAGACAGTCATGTAAGAAATGAGGAACAAAAAACCTATAAGGCATATAGAGAGCAAACAGCAAAGTCAATGAGGTAAGCCCTTCTTTATCAGCACTTTATTTTTTAATTTTTATTTTTTATTAAAATTATCAGAGTGACATTGGCTTAAAAAATCAAATATATTTCAAGTATACAATTCAATAAAACTTCATATTTATACTGCATTGTGTGTTCACCAGCTATATGATAGACCATACGTTAGGCCTCAGCTTAAGTCTCAATAGATTTAAAAGGTAGATAGCACACAAAGTATCTTCTCTAACGACAATGTGATGAAGTTAGAAATTAATAAGAGAAGGAAAAGTGAAAAGTTTACATAACTGTGGAACTAAATAACACATTCTTAAAGAACCAATGGATGAAAGAAGAAATCACAAGAAAATATTGAAAAATACTTACAAAACAAAAAAAAACATGCCAAAACTTATGGGACATAGCAAAGCAGTGCTCACTGGAAAATTGATAGCTATAAATGCTTACATAACAAAAGATCTCAAACCAGCAACCAAACTATACAACTTAAAGATCTAGACAAAGAAAAACTAAACCCAAAGCTAGCAGAAGGAAGGAAGAAATAAAGATTAGAACAGAGATAAAATAGAAAACAATAGCAAACTAGACTAAAAGTAGGTTCATTGAAAAGATTAACGCAAGTAACAAACTTAGCTAGATGGACTAAGAATGAAAGAGACAACTTAACTAAAATTGGAAATGAAATTAAGCATATTACTACTGACAAGAAATAAAAAGGATTATAAGAGAGTACTGAGAGAGGGTTCTGTGAAGATGGCAGAGTAGGAAGCAGGAGGAAACTGTCTCTACACTTAGAAAACAATTGCACTGGCAGGACCTGTGTGATAGACCTATTCTGGAACTCTGGCGTCTACTGAGGCTTGCAACTTCCAGAGGAACTCTTGGATGTCAAATAGTGGTCATTTCCATCAATTTTAGCTCTGAGCATAGCAATTGATACCCATTTCCCACCTCTAGCCTCATGGCAGGAACCCGTGCAGGTGTTGCATGAGCAGTTTGTACACAGCTCACAGAAGCCAGGGTGGGCAAAATGACCTTTTTTGCCAAATATGGAGGGTCTGAGTTCTGATGGCTGATTAGTGCCTCTAACACAGAGGTGCAGACAAACAGGCAGTCAGCCATTGTTACAGCACCTTCTCCCGTTGTTGCTGCACCTCGCACCACCACCCCCCCCCCCACCATTGTTGCAAGCCCTTATCCCCAACTGGCTTGATTTCCAGTAAATTTAAAGAGCCAATGCTCTTTTTATTCACTCACCTTTATTTTTCTCTTTTTGCTCTTTTGTGAGCCAGATATTAAAGACTAGAACGTTCAAAACTAACTGCATAGCTAGGCAAAATTAGATAACAATCTAACATGCCAAGACAAAGTCTCAGAAAAGACTTGAGAAGACCTTGCAGGCCAGGAGAGTGGGATAATAAAGCCAAAATTCTGAAAAAAATAAATTGCCAAAAAGGAATACTTTACCTGGCAAAATTTTCCTTCAGAAATGAGATGAGATAAAGATTTTACCAAAAAGCTGAGGGAGCTCACCACCACTAGACATACCTTACAAGAAATGCTGAAAGGAGTTCTTCAAGCTGAAATAAAAGTGCTATAGTCATATAAAAAATATATAGTATGCTGTTAAAGAATAGTATATAGTAAAATTCAGAATACTCTAATTTGAATATGGCGGTGTGTTAACTCTACTATAAACATTAAAAAACAAAAGCATTAAGAGTAACTCTAGCTATAAAATTTGTTTATGGATACAACATATAAAAAGAGGTAAATTGCGATATCAGAAACATAAAATGTGAGTGGTAGTAAAAGGATAGATTTAGTATGCAATAAACATTAAGTTGTTGTCAGTATAAAATAAAATGTTATGTTTTATGCAAGCTTCATGGTGTAACACAGGAGCCACAGGCCTGAAACTTGCACCTGGGTTTGGATATTCCAAAAATATCACCAGGAGGACCAGGGGGTGAGAAATGCTGTTTATTACTTATAGGCAGAGAAGCTTCATCAGTGGCTGGTCAAAGCTGCAGGAATAAAGATGCTGACCAAGAGCAAGCAGAGTTTTTTTGTGCACAGAAGCAGAGGGAGGACTTATTTCATTGGGGAGCAGCCACCTTCTCAAACGAATGAAAGCAAGATAGGCTGCTTGGTTACAGGAGCAGATAATGTCCATGAGATCAGTAGAAAACATTCTTGGTAGTAGGCACTGCTGAAACTTCTTTGTATACTGCCTTCCTTGGCTGCTGGCCAGGCAGCTATCAGTCTTTTGAGTATGTGGAGGGTCTATGTTTTGAGTTAACCCTACACATGGTAACTATAAAGCAAAAATCTGTAGTTGAAGACTAAAAGACAAAAGAAGGGAATGAAAGCATACCCTACAGAAAATTAACAATTTACAAAGGATGACAGTAAAAGAGGAAGACAGGGAAAAGGGGCCCACAAAACAGTCACAAAACTACTAAGGCCTTACCTATTAATAATTACTTTAAATATAAATGAATTAAATTCCCCAATTAAAATAGGTATAGAATAGCTGAATGGGTAAAAAACAACAGACAACCCAAATATGTGCTGCTGACAAGTGACTCATTCAGTTTTAAGGCTACACATAGACTGAAAGTGAAGGAATAAAAAAAGATATGCAAATGAAATAAAATGCAAATGAAAACCAAAAGAGAACATGAATAGCTATACTTTTATCAGATTAAATAGATTTTAACTTAAAAGATGTAACAAAGACAAAGAAGATCATTATATATAGTGACAAAGGGTCCAATCAATCAAAAAGATATAATAATTATAAATATATATGCACCTAACTTCTGAGCCTTTAAATATATTAAGCAAATACTAACAGTTATAGAAGGAGAAATAGATAATACAATAATAGTAGGGGACCACAGTACCTCACTTTCAATAATGGAAAGGCCAGGACCAACATCAATAAGGAAATATTGGAATTGAGCTTTACCTTAGACCAAATGGACAAACAGAAATATACAGAGCATTGTACTCAACCACAACAGAATACACATTTTTAAGTGAGTACAGAATATTCTCCAAGATAAATGACATATTAAGTCACAAAACAAGTGTTAGCAAACTTGAGAAGATTGAAATCATACCAAATATCTTTTCTGACCACAATGATATGAAACTAGATACTAACAAAGAGAGAAAAACTGGATAATTCACAAATAGGTAGAAATTAAAGAACACACTCCCAAATAATCAATGGGACAAAAAAGTATCAAATGTAAATCAAAAGAAAAAAAACTTGAAACAAATGAAAATATAAATACAACATATCAAAACGAATGAAATGCAGCAAAAGCAGTCTAATAAGTAAGTTTATACCAATAAATACTTATATTAAGAAGATCTTAAAATAAACAACATAACTTTACATCACAAGAAACTAGAAAATAAATACAGTAACCCCAAAGTTACTCAAAAGAAGAAAATAACAAAGATCAGAGCAGAAAAAAAAATAGATAACTTCCTAGAAACATAAAATCCGCCAAGACTGATGGTTAAGAAATATAAAACCTAAACAGACAATTAGCGAGAGACTGAATGAGTAAGTTAAACCTCCCCCCAAAAAAAGCCCAGAACCAGATGTCTTTACTGGTGAATTCTATCAAACATTTAAAGAAAAATTAATATCAATCCTTCCTAAACTCTTCCAAAAATATGATAGGAGAGAACGCTCTTAAAATTATGCCATGAGGCCACCATTACCCTAATATCGAAACTAGTTAAGTACACTAGAAGAAAACAACAAGCCTATGTCTCTGATGAATGTAGATATAAAAATTCTTTACAAAATAAGAGCAAACAAAATTCAACAGTTCATGAAAGAATCATACGCCAGGATCAAGTAGGATTTATTCCTGAGAAGCAAGGATGGTTCAACATATGCAAATCAATAAATAAAATGGGAAAAAATATTTGCAAGCCTTCTGTCTGATAAGTTAATATCCAAAACATATAAAAAACTCATAATATTTGATAGCAAAAAACAACAATCTAATTTAAAAATGGGCAGAGGGCCTGATAGATTTTTTCCAAAGAAGACATACAAATGGCCAACAATAACATGAAAAGATGCTTAAAAACATTAACCATGTAGGAAATACAAATCAAAATGAGATATCACCTCACACCTGTTAGAATGGCTATTATGAAATGGAAAGATAAGTGTTGACAAGGATGTGGAGAAAAAGAAACTCTTGTGGACTATCAGTAGGAATGCAAATTGACACATAGATTGTAAAAAATGGTATGGAGGTTCTTTAAAATTACAAATAAAATTACAATATGATCCAGCAGACCCATTTACTGGCATATATTCAAAGGGAAATAAATTACTATCTTGAAGAGATATGTCCACTTGTATGTTTTTTGCACCATTATTTACAATAGCTAAGACATGGAAACACCTAATTCCATTGATAAATGAAGGGATAAAGAGTTATTCATCCATATAAAAGAAGGAAATGTTGCCATTTGTGACAGCATGGATGGACCTTGGGACATTAGGCTAAATGAAATAAGCCAGACACACAAAGACAAATACTGTATGGTGTCACGTATATGTATGTGGAATCTAAAAAAGCTGAATTCATAGAAACAGAGAGTAAAATGGTGATTGTTAGGGGGTGGGAGAAATGGGCAGATGTCAAAAGTACAAACTTCCCCTTATTAGATGAATAAGTTCTGAGGATCTAAAGTATAGCATTATGACTATAGTTAACAGTACTGTATTATATACTTGAAAGTTGCTAAGGGAGTAAATCTTAAGTGTTCTCACAACAAAAAGTAATTATGTAAGGTGATAGAGGTGTCAACTAATATTATTGTGACAATCATTTAGCAATGTACACATGTACCAAACCATCACTTTGTACACCTTTAATTATGCAAAGCTGTATGTTAATTATATACCAATAAAGCTAGAAAAACATTGTAATGCATACAAAGAAATGAAAAATCATGACCCATTCACAGAAAAAAAAAAATAACAAAAATTTCCCTGAAAAAGATCTGATGGCAGGCTCAAAAAAGACATCAGGGTGATACTTGGCTCAGAGATAGCCTACAACATTAAAAATTTACCATGATCAAAAACAACACCACCTTGGGTAAGGAGGAAAATGTGATTTCCAGAATCATTGCATTATCAAATTTAAATGTCCAGTTTTCAAGAAAAAAAATCACAAAGCTTATGAAGAAAAATAAAGTATGACGCATTCAAAGGGAAAAAATTAATCAACATAAACAGTCTCTGAAAGATTCGATGGCAGATATACTAGATAAAGACTATTAAAACAACTGTCTTGAAAAGCTAAAAGATCTAAAGGAAGATGTGTATAAAACTGAGAAAACAAACAATATATGAATAAATTGAAAATATAAAGATAGAGATCTAAATCCTAAAAAAAATTCTGTATCTGAAAAGTACAATAATTGAATTGTAATATTTTCTAAAGGATTTCAGTGTCAGATTTGACCAGGCAGAAGAATTAGTGAACTTGAAGATAGGACAATGGAAATTACTGAGTTTGAGGACAGAAAAAAAATAGAAGAAAAGTAAACAGAGCCTATGGGACCTGTGGGACACCATTAAGTGGATCAATTTATACACTATAGGAGTCCAAGATGAAGAAAAGAGAGAGGGGCAGAGAGACTATTTGAAGAAATACTGCCTGAAAACATAATATATTTGATGAAAATCATAAATATAAATATCCAAGGAGTTAAAAGAACTCTAAGTTAATTGAATGCAAAGAGACCCACCCACATGGAGGCACATTATAATCAATCTTGAAAGCAACAATAGAGAAGGAAATCATCACAAACAAGCAATCCTCAATTAGATAATCAGCAGATTTCTCATCAAAAACTTTGGAGGCCAGGTGGCCGTAGGCCGATATATCCACGATCCTATTCGAAACAAACAAACAAACAAACAAACAAAACTCAACCAATCAAGAATCTCATATCCAGCAAAACCATTTTTCAAAAGTAAGGGAGGAATTAAGACATTCCCAGACTAGACCTGCCCAGCATTATACACTCAAGAGAGTCCTGCATGTTGAAATGAAGGGACACTAGACAGAAACTTATAGCTGTATGAAGAAATAAAGATCTCAATAAAGGTAAATACATGGTAAATTATAAAAGCAACTAGTATTATAACAATGGCTTGTAACTGCACTTTTGTTTTCTATGTGATTTAAGAGACTAATGCATGTTGAAAAAACATCATTCATTCAAAAGTTAGTATCATTGTAACTATGGTTGTAACTCCACTCTTTGTTTTATACATAATTCAAGAGACTAATGCAGTTAAAAAATTATTTATCTTTTTGGAATAAAATGTATAACAATGTAACTTTTTTATATTAACAACCAAAAGGAATGGGGACTGTAGATAAAAAAGGGTTCCTATGGAAAGTTAACTCATCGGGTGATTAGATCATAAATTCCTATCTGAACGGGTCATGGTGAGTAGTCACTCTCCAGGCATACAACTTCTTTACTAAAAGGCTTATCTTTGCCTTAAGCAAGCCCTGTCCATTGTTTCTGTGCATCTAGGTAAACACAGCTTTGAAATACCCCCTTTCAGACCCTCCTTCTAATACCTGACATTCCTCCTCAATCTCAAATGCAAGCTGCAAGCTGTTATTTGATGAAGCATTTTCTTCATCTGTTGTGATCTTGCTCCTAGGTATATCTTGTTTGACTTAAATACATTTTCATAAAAATTCTCTACAGGTTTGGACATTCTTATGTTGACAGGACAGAGCTATAAAGGAGCAGAGTTTCTGTATGTTATTAAAGTTAAACTGTTGTCAATTCTAATTAGTCTTATAACTTTAGAAAGTTAAATATAATCCCCATGGTAACCACAAAGAAACAGCTATAGGAAGAAATTTAAACATTTCACTCTAAGAAATCGACTAAGCACAAAATAAGACAGGAATGTAGAAGATGAGAGACAAAAATGAGAATACATCTAGAAAACAAATAGCAAAAAAATAGAAGCAAGTCAATCCTTATCGGTAACTGCTTGAAGTAGATTAAACACTCCAAACAAAAAACGGAGATTGGAAGAATGGATTTAAAAAAGAAAACGTTATCTAAGAATTTTCCTTCTATAAGACACTCATTTTAGATCAGAATAGATAAATAGGTTGAAAGTGGAAGTGTATAAGAGATATTCTATACAAGTAGCACCCAAAAGAGGGTAGAGTGGCTATACTAATATCAGACAAAATAGATTTTAAATCTAATACACCTATGTTCATAGCAACATTATTCATAATAGCTAAAATGTGGACGTAACCTAAGTGTTCATCAATAGATGAATGGGTAGGCAAAATGTTCTACTTTGGAAAAGAAGGAAATTATATTACAACATGGATGAAACTTGAGGACATCATGCTAAGTGAAATAAATCAGTAACAAAAAGACAAATACCGTATGATTCTTTTTTGAGGCACTTAGAATGGATGAAATCCATAGAGACAGTGAGTAGAATAGTAGTTGCCAAGGACTGGGGACTGGGAGGAATGCAGAGTTATTGTTTGATGGATATCATGTTTCCGTTTTAGAGGATGAAGTGTTCTGGAGATGAATGATGGTAGTGATTGCACAATTTTATGAATATATATAACACCACTGAACTGTACACTTAAAAAAGTTAAGATAGTAATCTTATTATGTGTATTTTACTGCAATAAGAAAAAATTGGGGGAAAAGTTATGTCTCTTTCCTATCCAGTTGTTTTGTGACTTTTTGTGTGTGTGTGTTTGGGCAAGCCAGTCAGTAGAAAATAACAAGTACTGGCTAAAGATTCCCGACTATGTTTCATACTCCTGAAAAGGAGATACTTCTCTTTCCTGTTTTTTTAATCACATTGATTTGAATTATTTCATTTCTCTTTTTCCAGAAAATCACATTAAACTATAAAAAATTTGAAATCCATAGGACCTAATTATTGGCACTGGAAAACATAAAAGGGTGTTTATGGAAATAACTCGAACAATTATTCGCTGTGAACAGATGATCCACACTAGATTAAAATTTCATATCAATTCAGCCCATTTTTCAGTATTGCAGAGAAAGGAAAAGGGAACTTGAAAGAAACATATATTTAATTGAAACTTTAGCTCACAGCCCACTACTTGAACAAGGCACAGTGGGAAAAAATTGTTAAATATTAGACTAAGTGGTTAAAATAGGTTTTTGTCTGTTAATATAAAATACATCAATATTCTTACAAAGTACATACTGAATAGTGTAAAATTATTTTACTAAGCACCAAAGAATATTTTAATATGTAAAAAAGACTGGAAAAAATTGAGACCTTGACCTGAATCTGAAAAATAAAATTAAAAGGTAAGGTAATTTGTAAATTTAAAAAGCACCTGCATTGCATTCCCAGAGAATAAGAACCAATAGAGTGTGTACTATGTACACACACACACACACACACACTCTAGAAAGATAGTGCAAATGTCCAACGGCAGGAGATGGATATCTCAGTTTAAATAGAGAACAAATTTACCCTTTCCTCACTTTTTGTTCTATTTTGTCTATTCCCATTTTTTAAAAAAGTGCAGCTCATTGCCAGCATTAATTTAATTTTATATAAGCACACTCTTTGAGACTGAAAATGTGTGTCTAGTTTTCAATGTGAAAATAAAATATGAAAACTATTCTGGAGTTATTTCTAAATAGATTTTGTCTCTAATTCCTAATGCAACAAAAAAGTATATGATGATCATTATTTAATAAATTTTCTTCACGTGGTAAATTTTAAAGCACAGAGCAACACCAACGAAAATATGACATTCCACACAAAACATCGCATTTCTCTCTGGATTTTAACTTTGCAGCGACCAGTTGGATTCTGATTCCCTGATGCTACTGGTATGATCTTGAGGGAGTGTCTTCCAGACAAGTGAAGAGGTGTTGACATCATCAGAGCACAGATGACCTCGAAGGCATTGTTGCTGCCTGGCTTGTGATACTTTTCCAGCATTTTTTCAATCAATGTTGGTCTTGAAATTCACATGGCTGATCAGGATTGCTCTTGTTAAGCAGAAAGTAGGAGTTCAGCATTGTAATGTTTAGAAAGCGGTGACAGAATTTCTTATACCAAAACTTTGTGCCTTTTGTGCTCAGTTGGATAAGAAATGAGCACCTGATCAGCCGAGTTTGCTGTTCCATATTCTCATTATTAATCTACAATGGCACAGAACTTTTTAGTTTTCTTTCCATTTTGCTCCCTACTTCAATCACAGTATCATGTGAAGGTAGACAATATTGTTACCTCCTTCTTGTCACACCATTTCAGTGCCATAATTTCACCACAGAATCTGGCTATAGTTGTCCCCTTTGCAATCCCCTCCCCCATTTTTTAAGATCTTTGGCATCTGTTTTCTGTTCAAACAAGCTATCCCAACTGTATCAGTCCTATTTTGATGTAATACTCTGAAAAGCAGGGGAGGTATATGGCAAACTTTGGGTGTAAGGTTTGGACTGTAATCTGTGAGTTATCTCAGGGTAAATGCTGCAGCTGCAAGCACCACCAGCAAATATACTCAAGGAAAATGGGAAATGGATTAGGCCCTCAACAGATTGGATTGATGCCTGAGGGCCACCTTCTTCATTCAGTTACTAATGCAAATGCCAATGTCTTCTGGAAACATGCTCACAGACATACCAGAAATAGTTTCCCCAGTTGTCTGGGCACCCTTAGCCCAGTGGCCCCAATCTTTTTGGCATCAGAGACCAGTGCTCTTATGAGAATCTAATGCCTGATGGTCTTGAGGTGGAGTTGAGGAGGTGATGCTTGTGCTGGGGAGCAGTTGCAAATATAGATGAAGTTTGCTCACTCACCTTCCCTCACCTCTTGCTGTGCAGCCCGGTTCCTAACAGGCCAATGACCGGTACCAGGGGTTGGAAGCCCTGTCTTAGCCTGCAGAAGTTTGACACATAAAATTAACCTTCACACCATCTAATGCATTTGGATCTATCCTTCGACTGCTCATAGTGCTAATTGGTCAAGACCCCATCTCTATTTTGCCCTCCTCTATCTCTCTGCTGATATTTCTTTTATTCTCAGAATCCAAGGATGGGAAGGGCACAGTGTCCTGGGGTTGCCCTTGAGGGCCTGAGGGGAGAAGCGGGGGACAGGGAAAGAACCCACCTCTGGAGTGGGAACTTGACAGGAGTAGAGTGGGAAGAGGGTGTGATGAAGGGTTTTAAGTAAGATAAGCAGGCAGCAGAAGTGGGCCCAAAGTTAGAAAGGCCGTTGGAGATTTTAATGGAAATGGACATGAACCTGGGACTTGCAGGGAGACACTCCTTAAAGTGTCTCAGGGCCAGGCAGGACAGGAATTGTAAGTAACATCCACAATGGCCCCCTGTATGCATACACTGGTGTGTGCAGCACACGGGATGGGGGATCCCTCTGAAAGCAGGTTTCAAGTGGAAAGAAGAAAATATTTCCCTGAGAGTGACTCTTCCTGCACTGCTTTCTAGTAGGTTGGCGGACACTAATAAGGATGAGGCTGGTATAGGCAGGACTGAGCCTCCCCACCCTGCCTGACCTCCTCAGGTTCTGTACCTCCTTTTCCCTAATGGCATCCAGTCTCTGGATTCAGAGCCACCTGGATATTTTGTACCAGTACAACAGGGCTGCCTCCATTATAGTGAAGTTGAATGTTTAACCAGTGTAAGGTAAAATCTTAGAATTGTGAAGGCCGCTTAGATTAAATGTTGGTTTTCTTCTTAAACCAAAAAAAGTTTAGTTAAAAAACATTTTTTTGTGAGGGTTAAGAGACTGACAGAGTCTCTCCTTGAACAAAACTCTAACTCAGACTCCTCTGAGCTCTTTTCAAACCATACCTGACATTTGGGCTTCCTGTTTCTCTCTGTACTGTTAATTTTAGCAAGAATCTTCATAAAATCAATTTATCCAGATTCCCTCATCTTCCATAACTGATCAGATTCCACATCCATGACCATTTCCTCAGGTGATGTCTGATCACTCTGCCTGCTTTGAGCAAGAATCCCGTTAGGTGGGTTTAGCCAGAATTCCTCCTTAATCCTGATATTTCCTATAGTACTTTTTCACCCACTGACCCCACCACCATCTTGATCTTGGCTGTAAATTTCACTTGTCTTTGTTCAGACTTGACCAATCTCCCAGCCTCCAATACTCCATTGCAGTGGTCCCTATACCTATTATAATAATTCTCTCTGAATAAAGTCATTTCTTACCATCATTAACAAGTGTCATGAAATAATTTTTTTCTTTAACAAGGCAAATGTCCTGCAAGTGTCCCAAGTGTGATTCAGCCAATGTGGGCTTTGGTTGGATCCAGGAACACACCTAATATCCACTGTAACTATGGCCAAGATCTTTGAGTATGGTAGGATATCATTCCTTAATGAGGTTACGTTAGGTGGCAAAGGTGAAGTGGCCTTACAGATCAATTAAGGTCCATAATCAGTTGGCTGTAAGATAATTAAAAGGAAGATATCCCTCAGGGTTAACCCTTTAAAAGATTGTCTACAGATCAGACACAGAGGAAATCAAAAAGAAGAAAGGAGATGCAGAAATTATAAGGGAGAAGGAGAGGATAAGTCCTATGGTGTTGAATTGGAATTAGTTATTAGCATAATTCAAAGTGTGTGTGTGTGTGTGTGTGTGTGTGTGTGTGTGTGTGTGTGTGGACTATTTCCTAGCTCTGTCTACTAATGGGTCTAGCAAACAACGAGCACACCACAACCCAAATCTTGGTTTCTAAATTTTATTTCCAATGATAGAAACAAGGTCTCTTTGGAGAATTGGTTGATTGAGGCAGGCAAGTATGAGGTTGAGATTAGGGGAGGGAAAATACAAGATTAGCCTAGGAAACACCTTTTGCTGGAAAGTAAGGAAATACAAAAATATGGAATAGTCATAAAAATGAAACAGGAGACAGATTGAATGGTCAAATTTGACAAAAATTTGACAAAAAAGTGACAATTTTATCATCAAAAGAAAAGATGAATTTTCCAATGTCGTGTAAGGAGCTTGAGAGTCATTACTTCCCATCTACATAGTAAAAAAAAAAATTTAACAAACTGAAAATCAACAACTCTTTCTTCTTAGACTCTTAGACCCATCAGAAAATTTGAAGTCACAGTGCAAATTACTGCCTCCAACATCAGAGAGACAGACAAGTGGACACAGAATTACAACTTATTAAAGTAGTAATACTTGAGCAAAAACCTAGATGGGACCACTGACAGGGTAGGTAAACCCAAATTGTAACTGACAAATTGATGGAGGCAGAACGTAAATATGTTTGAGATTCAAAAACTCCAGGAGAACCCATACTTTTGTGAGTTTTTTATTTCCAGTAGTAGCTCTACCAGGCTTTCATAGTGAAAGATTAGAGAAAAATTCCTTGTGCTTCTAGCAGAGAGAAAGGGAAAGTAGTCACTGTGAACTAAGCCTGGTTCTTCTTATAAGGTATAATCTCAAAACAATTTCACCAGAGCCTAACCAACTGGAGTTACCCAACTGATGTGGTGAAAGAAAATACCCAACTCCATCTTCCTCTAGCCTTCCTGTCTTTAAATAGGGGTGTTTGTTGGGGGTGGGAACTGAGAAGCACTTATAAAGGTCACAACATAGGAGTACAGGCTCACTAAAAAAGATTGAATCTTGATCAAATGCTTCCCCTGGCTCACATCTTACTACCAAATCAACAGGGCTGGGTATAACAACAGAGTAATATGATGTGAAAGAACTGCACATCTCAGACCTTATTTTAAGAAATCTTTAACGAACTCTCCAAAACAAAACAAAAAAACAAAAAGCAAACAAATGTAATGAGACAAAAATAGGGACGCCAGAGGAAATTTTAGCCTCTGACACCTACAGTTATAGCAAACAATAAACACAACCCAGCCCCAATCAAATCAACATAAAATCTCACACTAAATGTCTATGTACTTCATTTAACCTTAATCTTAATATTTACCCAGAAAAAAATTTACCTTGACTTGAAATTCAAGTTGATGCCTTTAACTGATCTTAGTTTAAAACAACCTAGAACTTGAATCCCGAGCTTGAAATTTTCCTTTGATTTTGACTTTGCACCAAATCAGACCTACTCTTTGTTTCTGATTAACAGCAGTAATCCTCATGTCCTTGACCCTGAACTTGCACCCCATCTTGAAATCTGCTTTTCCCTTGACCCTGATTTAGTCCCACATCATGTTCCAGACTATCATCCATGTCTAGTCTAAATATTAACTTGATTTCAACCTTGATCTTGATATTGAACTGGAACTTAAACTTGACTTTGATATTAAATTTGAACTTTACCATGACCTTGTCCATAATTAAAATCCACTTTCTGTGTCAGACTATCTAAATATGTCTACTCTTGAGTGTGTTACCAAACTCTAAAGGTTCGCTTTGCCTGTGTGCATCAATAGCCAAAGAGACATGGACAGGAGTTTGCAGTAAAGAAACTTTATTTAAGGAAATGGCACCAAGCTCAGAGACACAGGTGAGCTAGCGCTCAAAGATCTGGTTCTCTGATGGCCTCTAGGAGATAGGTTATAAAGGGGAAAACTCATTAGTAGCTAGGGAGTTGGGGTTGTTGGCTCTACTGATTGGTCGGGGCTAGGGTAGGAGGCAGTTGATCATTGCATCAGGTCTTGATGTCAGTCATAGCGTCGTTCCATCTGTTTTCAAGGGGATGGTGGTAGGGCCATTCCACTTTCATGGGTGTGGAGCTGCAAGATATTATCTTTAGTTTGAGGGAAACTCTTGTTTCTGTGGTTAACAGACCTGAGGCTTTGTTCTCAAGATGATTCAATGCTGACTTAAGGGACTCTTTGGTACTTAAGTATTATGCAAATGGATAAGGCAAGGAAAAAAGAAAAGTGAGCCCAAGACCAGTTTGGATCAAGGAGAAAGAGAAAAGGCCATTTTTAAAAAGTGAAGATTTATATATTACAAATATGAACTTGAAATTAACCATGATGTTGACCTTTAAATTTGCCTAGAACTTGACATATAACCTTGCCTTTAATCCTATACTTGACCTTGATCCTGGACCTCAATGACAATGTCTCTATCATATTAATCAAGTCTCGATTTGAATACAACTTGATCTTGATCCTGAATATAACTTTGACCTTAAACTGACCTTGAACCTGACCTTGACTTGATTCAGATTTTCATATGGTCCCTACTATTGTCAAGATGATATCTAGACCTGACTGTGAATTTGACATTGATCTTGACCTTGACCATTATTTATACACGCTTTCTCATCCTATCATTCAGGACATGCCTGACAATGATTGTGAACATCTTGGAAGTTAGCTTGACCCTAACCTTCAAATTGACCTTGATACTGATGTTGAATTCAACCTTGACTTTTTATCTCGATTCAAATCTTTTTTTTTTTAAATTGTCCAGACCATATCTAGATCTGACTGTGAACTAGACTTGATCTTGATCTTGACAACATTGACCTTAACTTTGACAGAGAAATTGACCTTGTCTTTTCCCCTATTTGGGCCTTTGACACTATCAATCAAGGATGTATAGCCTTGGGCATAAAGTTTAATTGGACCTTGAATTTGACCTTAAACCTTAAATTTATATTCACCTTGAACTACTTCCTGTGCTTCACTTTCATCAAGACCCCATAGATGATTCAACCCAGATACTGACTTTGATCTTATAGCAGGATTCATCCCAATGTGGTATGCAGCCCCATAACCAGGTTTGTACCTGATAATTACTCATCCTTATGTGCGAATTTAACCCTGATGACCACTTCAGCACTGCAGCTGGATTCAACCAGATGTTGAGCTCAGTTCTGCAGAAAGATTGTCCTTATGATGGTCATCTGGGTTTATTCCTGATGATGCCCTCTGTTGTGAAGCTGACTTTATCACCTATGATAACCTTACTCCACTGAAAAATCATTCCAGCTGCTAATCTCAGCCCTGCATCAGGGATCATTCCCGATGATAATCTCATCTCTGAAGCTGCGTTCAGTTCTGATGGTCTCAAATCTACATATGAAATCATCTATGATAATCTTAATGTGAAAACTATGTTCAATTCTAAAGATTACCTAATCCTACAGAAAATTTCATTCCCAATGATGACCTCCGCCTGGCAGACAAATTCATTTCAGAAATTGACCTCATTCTAGCAGCAGGGTTATACTTGATTATGTCCTCAGCCAAGGAACTGAATTCATCTCCAGAGTTGACCTCAATCTTACAGGTGTCTCACCCATGATGATAACTTCAGTCCTGTGTTTGGAATTTGTCCTAGATGTTGACTTCATTCCTGCAGCACAATTCACCCTGATGATTTAGTCCCACCTTTATTTCTATCTCTAGCCTGAGTTCTTGTCTGGCCTTAACCCATCTAATGATTCTAACACCAATTCCATTTTGCATGGGGTTTCCCCCACTACCAAGGAGTTCTTTGACACCAGTTAGTGTCTTATAATTCAAACCAACAATTCTAATACTATCTACCTGGAGATAGTGTCAGATACCAGAGGATCTGTGTTAAGTCCTACAAGACTGCCCCTCCCGACTTCAGATGTCAATACCAAGTCCAAGTTGTCACTTGTACTGCTATTTTAGCTGTAGACTGGAAAATGACCACCATCTCAGGTTAATCTGCTAGAGCAGCTCACAGAACTTAGAGGAACATTTTACCTACTAGGTTACTGGTTTATCCTCTACGCTCAAGGTTCTTTTTGCTGGTCTAATAGTCAAATAGGAACCCTTGGCAGGGCGGCTACTGAATGAAACTTAATGGATGATCTAAACGAACCTCCATAGGAGTGGAAAAATCTCTGGTCTGGCAGGCAGACTAAACTTTACAGCCTTGGTTCTGCCACAATTCCCCCATGCTACCCAATTTCCCCCTTCCCTTGATAGTCAAACTTATTGAAATACTTGATATATCTACTTCTTAAGGTCTTACTCATTCCTAATCCCAATGGCAATTTTCTTTTAACCTCATCTTTCACAACAGTTCTGAGGAAAGAGTGAAGACAGGGATTATATAAAATGGCATCACTTTAACCAAGCTGCTAAAATCACTAAACATTATGAAGGTTGAGGTATGAGGAAAGACTTCATTCTAATTAGCCTAGCATCTAAACTTTTTTTTTTTTTAAACTTTCTAGTCCTGTGTCAATGCCTAGATATACTTCTGGACCTCCAGATAATCCTGATTACCCCGCAAAGGACTCACATATACATCACCTGGCATCTATCATCCAGACTGACTGACATTGACTGATGACCATCCTAGACAAATCCTAGGGATAAGAATGCAGGACTAATAATTTTCAAGAATATACTTTTTAACTATAAGAACTTTTCACCTGTTTTTATTCTTTGTAACATTTCTGGGATTTTGCCTAGCTGTGTTCCAAGTTTGCAAACTCTAAGAACCTTGAAAAAATCATTATCCTTGATTTCTCATTAAAGCCTCCAAATTATTTTTGAGCTTGTTTACAGTTTTCATCAAGGACAATCTTGTTTCTAAATCTCATAGACCTAATAAAGTCCTTGAATTCCTTGGATCTGAATAAAATTAGACACTGATGATCATTTTCTCCTTCTATAACATTCTTCTCCCAATTGGGGGAAGAACATAATGCTCTCCTGATTTTTTTCTTAACCTCTCTTGATTATCTCCTCTCTGCCTCTGCATTGCAGGATCATTCCCTATAACTGGTCATTAAATGTTGCAGGAGTTCAGGCTTCAGTCCTGGGTCCTCTCCTCTTCCTCCCCTTTGCCTATTTAAAAGTCTACTTTCCTGAATGTTGTATCTTCCACGCACCCTCAACTCCCAACCTCTTCACTGTTTGCCTAATTCCTACTCACCCTTGGATCTCAGCTTAAATGGCATTTTCTGATGAAAAATCTTTCCTAAACTGTCTTGGTCAAACCTCTGCACTACTTGCGTAACTTGGTTCTGAGCCGCATTGCCTAGGCTCAAATCCTGGTGCCACCACTCAGCAGCCATAGGACGCTATGACAGTGAAGAAATCTCATAATATAATCAAGTCCAAGCCCATACCACTTGCTGCATGACAGTCAATGATTAAAGTGACAAGTGTTAGGGCAAGGAAAGCAATTTTGGAAAGCTAGCAAAACTGAGCAGATTACTGTCCTAAAAAAGACTAGTGTCCTAAGAACCATCTTAAGAAAGTACAGAGTTCAGACTTCTTTTATATCAGGGAAATGGGAAATGGGAGAGCTTTGTGGTTGACCAATGAGTGTAGACATTTAGATGTCTAAGGACAATTGTGATTTGCTCTTAGTCTGCTGACTCTAGTCGGTGTGAGTCTGGTTATGAGGTTCCTGCCAATCTTTGATAAAAATAGTTATTTTTGTATACACTTCTTTTATCTCCTCAGGAGAAGCAGTTTCAGGAGGAGCCATTTTTGTAGAATTCCTCTAATGATTCCATGTAAGGCCATGGAATAAAGCAGACTTGAAACAGATGAAGTCAGAGGGGCTGAGCATTTCACTCTGTTACAATTCCCCACTGTCAGTGGTCCATTCCACAATCCGGTGGGATTAAGGACAAAGGAGGTTGTCTCTCATCTGGACACACAAGGTTGGTTAGGAGAAATTGTGGAAATGGAACCCTTTGACTTGACTTATAGAATATTCCTTAGTGCCTTTCTTAGGCATAGACATCTTAGGAGTATTCATGGGCATTTCTCTTTTTGCTTTCTAAGTTAGCACAGCCTCTTTTTTATAATAACATATAGGCCACTATGACTATAAGGAGGAGAGTGAGGTACAATTTAAGGATACCTCCTTGGATTGAATGTATCCTAATAGGAATCCATAAAAGGCCTGTAAATCAGTCAATCAGTCTCCCAAATCACTCAGAATTAATCCATTTTGATATTCCAAAGTCTGCTGGAGCCAAACAGCTTGTTATCTAATTTTAAACAATATGAGTCTCCACCTCAGAAGAGGAATTGAAGTAGTATTGCAACCATACAGACTATACTTTTCAGCAAGCATATAATCTAGGGCTATATGACTGTCAAGCGCAACTTTACCAAGAGAGTTCAAGGATTTTTGCTGCTTGGCAAGAGCAAAAGTGGTTTCATTTGCAATAATAGCTAAGGTTAGCTGCCACGTCTATCAGGGAGGAGGATGTAGTTAAATAAATCTTTCCATGCAGGGTGAGTCCCAGAAGAGGGCCAGCACATACAAAGCATAATATATTTTCATTTTATTATTTCTTTCATAAAAGGTAGCTTCAGGTCTTTAAGTGTTTTGCAAGTCTTACTGTTTGACTTGTTTCTGAGGTGGGGTGACTTCTGATGGATGTTATCCATGGCTTCACTCCAGCCAGTTTAACAAAACAAGCAGGTTTTCAAGCAGAACCTCGAAAAACCCCCATCTACTTGGAAGCCAGTTGCTGTTCAGGTCTTTGTTCTCTCCAGGTTTTAAGGACTTGACCTTGGGCTAAAAAAGGTTAAGGGTCACATCAATGGGCTATACAGACCTGATGTAGGCATACTTATAGACAGAAGTTTAGTATAGTTCCTAGAGTTAGCTATTGTCAGATATTTCAAGGCACTGACTGACTGATTCACCAATTGGGGCGGAGACCTGGAATGGCTGACCATACAGAATTACACAGGGGCTTAAACTTAGCCTGCTTTTGAAGCACCCTATCTGTAACAGGGCAACCAGCAACGCCTTGTCCCAAGTTCAAATTTGTCTCCCGAACATTTTGGCAAAGATCCTTTAAAAGTGTGATTCATTTTTTGTTTATCCTATTGACTGTGGTCTCTACAGGATGCATGTCCTGAACTACATTTATGGCTTGCAGATCCTCCTTGCAGATCTCAGGGGTAGCAGGTCTGCTTTTTTTTTTTTTTTTTTTTTTTTTTCCTAATGGGCTTATGGGGACCACATGTAAGTTCAAAGCCTGTTCTGGTGGGACCTTTATTGTCCTGGTGAAAAAGTCACATTTTGAGCATTTAATTTGCAAAGAATATCCTGTTCCAGGAGAGGGCTGGGAATATTCCGGCATGTAATGTAAAATCCCCTGGATGGCATTCCAAAGGCTCTAGAAACTCCTGTAAACTGGAGTTGATTATAGTCTTTTTTGTTAGCTTTGTGTTTTATTACTGAATATGTAACACCTGTGTCTAACAGAAAGTAAATCAATTTGTTTGCCACTATCAATTTCACTCAGGGCTCCTGTGGGGAAATTGTAATTGGGCATTTTAAGTCCAAGGGAACCCCTGGGCCCTTTCAATCCTCATTTGAATTTTCTACCATTTGGGAGGCTTCTTTTAGTTACTCTCCATTGTCACCTTTATTCTTGGGGCAATCTTTCCCAATGCCTTTCTTTCTGGAATCCAATGCAGCGGTCAGGGAGGTGGCATTCTGCATTGCATCTTTCTATCTTAAAAACCTTAGAAGCAGTGTCTACCAATTGAGGGGAATTCATCATGCCAAATGCTCCATTCAATTTATACATTTTCTCTTGTTATTAGGTTCACTTTGTCTTATAAAGTTTATATTTACCATCCTAAACATTCTTGGGGGCCTCGAGGTCAGCATCAGTATCCTTTCTAGGAATTCTGACAAATACTCAACTTCTTTTGTTCAGGTACCTCTTTCACAGGCCCAGTTAAAATAAAAAGTTTGTTCATTGGAGGGGTTCCTCTTAATAGGGTCTCCAGTTAAAACAGACCTTGAAGTCGAGAACAAATATATATATACACACACATTAAACACACACACACACACACACACACACACACACACACACACACACACACACAACCCAAGCCTCTGACCCTGGGCATTAAGCCTTTCTACAGGTATCAGCACTTTGGAAATTGTCCTGACCTGAAGGAGTTGCCCAGGCCAAACTGTTTTACCTGTTGGGTCTGAGATGAAGGAACCCAAACCATGTCTCTGTGGCCTGTGTACTGATTCAGTTTGTCTTCCATAAGGGGGTAGCCCTACCACTTGGGGCACTTCCTGTTTCCCCTGTGTTAATCGAGGGGCAGTAGTCTAATGCTGTAGGTGCTGAAGGTGGCACTGGTGCTGCACAAGAAGGAGGTAGAGAAGGAGGCAAAAGTAATGGTGAACCAATTTTCTTTCTCCCCATCCTCTATTTTCCCTCTTGTAAAACATGTTTCTTCTCTTGGAGATTTTTCAGCCCTCTGCACCATAAGACAGCTACTGTCGTTTCTTCTCATTTGGTGCAATAGCATGAACATCTGTGCATATGGGATTTCATCACTTTCCAGCTCTCTCACAAAATAATTTAGAGAGCCACTGGGACAGTGCTCTTCAGATCTTCATACGTATTGGGTCATATGGTGTTACAGTCAATGCCATCCTTTTCTTAGTCATGATTCATAATGGTAATGGACCACTTATTCAGAATTCATCTTAATGGACTCTCCATTGAGATAGAAGGAGCACTTCCTTTTTTTAGGCCAAAAGTGTATATATAGAGAGAAATACAAAAGAAACAGAAAGCAGACATAGAACAATTACAAATGCACTGGTTCACAAATTAGGTAAAAGTCCTATAACTATTCCCCTCTCCAACAGGATACCCCAAACAAATGCAAAAACAAATTGGCTTATCCCAAAGAAAAAGCCTAATGGAGGGAAGGAAGTTTCCAGTTGTACATGCCAGGATACCTCACCCTATTTCCAAATTCCCAAATTGAGCCTGTCAGCTACAGAAGAAATTGTTGATTCCTTGTCCCATTGGGCCAGGTGCTGAGGAAGTTGGTGCTTGCTTTTGGGATATTAGAGGTAAGCCTCTGAGACCAATGGCCTTGGCATTGCTAGGCGACTTACCCAGAAAGCCCTCCCTCCCTTGGACGAACCAGCTGTGCATGTGTCTTCTGACTGAGTTGCCAAATTTGTAACTGAGCCCAGGCTTGTCCACTTGCCACATGACAACAAAAGTTGAGTGACAAGATGTTAGAGCAAGGAGTGACTTTATTTGGAAAGTCAGCAAACAAGAAGATGGAGGCCTAGCATCCTAAATAACCATCTTAGGAAAAGTAGAATTCAGGCTTCTTTTAAATCAAGGGAAGGGGGAAATGGGAAGGCTTTGAGGTTGATTAATGACAGCAAAAAAAAAAGAGAAAAAAAAAAAAGGGTGCCAACAGAGGTCCAAGGAAGATTGTGAAACTTCTTAGTCTCTTGACTCTAGTTGGTGTGAGTCTGGTTATGAAGTTCCTGTCAATCTTTAATAAACAATTATTACTTTTGTACATACTTCCTCAGGGGAGGCAGTTTCCAGTAAGAGGCTGTTTTGTAAAACTCAGCCTCAAGCAGAATTCCTCTATTAGCATGTAAGGTTATCGGAAACAAAGCAGACTTGAACAAAATAAAGTCAGAGAGGCTGAACATTTCACCATTACAATAATGCCCAAGTTCCTAATCTATAAACAGATAATAATCTAGTGGATCAAATTGTTGTGAGGTTATTAATGAGTTAACACAAGTAAAATATGCTAAGAACATGGCCACAGTAAGTGCTCAATAAATCTTAGCAGTTATTTTATATACTCTATAATACTGTGCTTATTGGAGCTCTAGAATTTACTATTTATTGGTAAGATGTTGATTATTAACTATCTCCTCAGTAGATCCTTGAGACAGCAACGATAAGTGCTTTGCCCATAAGTGCATCTCTAGTACCTAGCCTGGGGCTTAGCATTATAGGTGTGCTGTATATTCTCCACCTGTCCTTCCAGATCAACTTTCCACCCTCACCTGATTCTGTACCCCAGGAGGGTGAGACGTCTATTGGACCATCCCTAAATGACACCCCTAGACATTTAACTTCTGGTAGTTCTAATTCTTGACTAGAGAACTCCTCTCAGGCACACTCATAATTACTTTCTAATTCAAGTGAATGCTTGGCGGTAGCAGCTCCCCCTCACTGTAACCCATCCCCAAGGTGCTTCACCACTCATTATTCCATGTATCTGTAAAAACTGTCTCTTTCTTAAACCCGCCCAATTACTCCAGTTAGCTGACATCTAATTTCCTTTTGGGAAAGAAGCACAGGTTCTTGGTCAATATTTTGTTGAATGAATGATTTTTACCATATGAAGTGTGGAAATTAATAAACAGAAACCTCTATTTGAAATGGAGTTGGAAGACTAGAAGAGAGAACTCTAATGTTGTCACTCAAAGCCACACTAATAACACCAACAAAGATACCTTGCAACTCCAACAGGAAGTGATACTTTACTACTTCAGCAGGGAGAAAGATTCCTCCTCGCCCAGTAACAGCTCAGCTAATGGGAGACTAATGAACTCAGCCAATGAAAGTTCACTATACTTCGAACTTTCAGTTTCTTCCAATACTCTTCAATTATAACAGCCCCTCCGATGTCCATTAAAAGTGTTCCTCTCCTTGTGTTTCTGTACTTGCACAATGTCACCATTATACTGCATGTTCTCAAGTTGCATTTTGTTGTTCCCAAATAAACCCATGTTGCTATTTTTTTTTTTTTGAGGCCAACAGAAGATAATAATCCTCAGTCCAAACATGGCTAAAGTTGTGATGACAAGTTAAATATGAAACAAGAAATGAGCACATATATATTTTTAAAAGAAGCGAGTTTGGAGCAGTGGATCTAAGTGAAAGACTGCATCAGAACCACCTGGAGGGCTTGTTAAAACCCCACATTCTGGGCTCGGCCCAAGGCATTCTATTTTTGTTAGGCTTGGGGGAAGGAAAATTAATTTGCATTTCTAACAGTTTTCTGGTGATGCTGATGCTTCTAAGTGAAGACTAGAGTATGACAAACATTACGCTACAGAAATTGCCAGAGGTTTTTGTTACTTATTAAACCCCAAGTTCTTCATGGTTGCGTTAGTATCTTTACAAACAAAAATGCCAAACAAAATATAATCTATGCTTTTTTTTATACATCTCAGATCATTATAATCTAAAACAGAGGGTTTCTGCTAAAAAATGGGGAAAAAAGCAATGTCAAGAATAAATGCTGGGAGCAGATAAGAGGGGGTAAAGGCCCCAACGTAGGAAGGGCTTTCACCACATTTTTCAGGGCATACCAGCACAGTGGGACCACGGAACTGGACCTATGTGAAGAGCAGTTAAGCCAGGGCCAAGAGTCTGAGGCTTGGGCACACAAACAGATCCCTTCCTTTCCACTTCAATTTGAGCTGCAATGGCATGAAGAAGGGCTAACAAATTGCCCAAAGTTCATCAGACATACCTCTTCCTTTAGCACAGTCAGGCCAGAGCATCTTGCTTTCACACACACATCACACTTATGGCACACACTCACCCAGCACAGCAGTCATATTCACACACTTACAACAATGCTTCTGATTCAGGCTCCATTATGGACTCAGGTTCCAACCCCAGGGCCAATGTGTGTGTGTTTCTCTTAAGCAGACTGTCAAAGGCGCCACTGGGAGAGTCAGAGAGGACCTAGGGATCAGCCAGGGAAATACTGCATTTCTATACTCTGATGGTGTGAGGGAAAATTCTACTGATTTAATGGGTGCCTAAGCTCATTAGAAAGGTCCAGATACTGGTTCTGAAAATGCCATCCAGTTCTGCTTTGCTTCTCAATAACCAGCTGATGAGAAAGCAGGAGTGCCAGGAGGCCAGTCCCTAGGAGGTCCCTAGCCCTGTGAGGTAGGAATACAGTGGTTGTCGGATCCAGGCCTGGTGCCCAATTAGCCGAGCCATCACCTGCTCAGATACAGCAGGATTGTCACCTGTCATAAAGAGCAAGCACAAAAGACAATGACCAAGTCAAGAAAGCCAAGAGCCATCAAAAGAAACACCAGCAGATTTCAAGGGCCGACACCAAAGTAAGGTATTCAACCGCAGGTAGTCCCCCTTCTTCGAGCTTCTCTTGGAGTCTGATGCCACTATAAGCTTGTGCAGAGCTGATGAGTCCACCCTCATCCACACTTGCCTAGTCTCCCTCCCTGAGGATGAACTCTGCTCCTGGCATCCTGAAGTGCCAGACAGACCTGCTGCTGCTCAACAGCTTTGACTTTTCTGCTGTACCAACTCCACTCACCATTCTTGGAACTTTAGACATAACTTTTGCTGGGGACTTTAACTTAGGTTTGCTGGAGGCCCTCTCATGGGCAGCTTTACATGGCTAGCCTTTCCTGAAAGTGTCAGGGGCAGTCCACACAACACTGGTCAGGTCTCATGGTTCTTTGGTCCTTTGTTGTTAGGCTGACCCGCTAGCCCCTTTATTGCTGCTGTTGCTCAGGCGAGTTTCTCAGACTGCTCCAACCTATCTTTCAGGGTCAGGTCATTCTTGCGATTGCAAATGCCACAAACTCAAGGAATATGTGAAATGCTAGTCCTTAGAGTTACCTACTAGTGCCAGTTATCCCTGCAGAGGCCCCAGGCCCACTGGGACATCAGCTAGCTATATAGTCTTAGCGCAGTCTGCTGAGTCCTACTCTGAGGCAGGCACTACATTAATCTCTTTCATGTTCTTTATCACCATCCTGCTATGACAAAAGTCCACAGATGATTTTTAGCAACACCCCAGCAGGGGCCTGATCCATGCCCAACCCCTTCTGTGATGAGTGATGCATGTGGCCCCCACTTCATTAGCTGGATCTTGCTCATTCAGCTTCTTCATTGCAACACGCTAAACCCTCAGGACAGCTCCTCTGATCCTCTGGTGGAGTGTGGAGTGAGCCGTATGCCGTATGTGCTTGCTGGTGGTGAGGAGTTATGAGTGTGCTATGTGGGTGTGGCCTAATTGCAGTGTGCAATGCGGAGTAGTGCTATGTGGAACGTGTAGTACAGAGTATCCAGTGGGAATGTGGAATGGCTTTGTATGTCTGGATCTACTGCTCTTGGGCGTGAATGAGTTGACTTGACTACTAGAAGATGAAAACTGTACCTGCATGTACAGAAGTCCCAAACCCCACCTCCTCAGCTTCTTCCCAGGACAGTGAACAAAGCTTTGGCTGGCTGGATAAACACTGGATGTTGCTTTGCTGCTGCCACAATTGTTCTTACCTGGATCAAGCCTGCTAGTATAGAATACCACAAAGGTCTTGCTGTTTGGACTGAATGGCCTTCCACCATGTAGATGATGACGAAGAAGATCAGATGGCCTGGAATCACTAGAAAGAGCAGGGACTCGGGCTGACATGGAATTGATTTCTGGAGGAAAATAACCAAGGAAGTTGTGTGACCTACCTGGCAGTATAAGGCGACCTTGGCATGTGAAGTTTCTAGTAAGGCCATCGACATTCATGTCAACTACTTCCCAAAGGTCCCAGAGAGTAATCCACATAGCCCTGGACATTTACCGAGCACTTACTATATTGCAGGCAGTTTCTAGCAGATGGGAATATAGTCTCTCAGGGAGCTGACATTTCAGGGAAGAGAAAACTGGAAATTGAGTAGCAGAAACAAAACAAGAAATGTAATTTCAAACTCTGACAAATACTAGGAAGAAAATAAGCCAGGATAATATGGTAGAGAATGAGTGTCTGGTTAGTGGGAATTAGCTACTGAGGATTGGAAGCCCTCTCAAAGAGAAGACATTTAGGCTGATATTTGAATCTGGGAGTAAGGATCTGGCTAGAGGAAGAGGATGTGCAAAGGGCTTAAGGTGGAAAAGATCTCAAGAGATCCCAAACAAAGGCTCAGTGTGTGGAGTTAGTGTTCAGAAGGGTGGTGGCACCCATGGGGCCTCGGGAAGCCCCTTCCTCAAGTAAGCCTCTGGGACACAGTCAACACATTGATGAGGTATGTGTAATCCCCACGCTCTCTTCAGGATCCAGAACTCTATGAGTTTAAGACTCTGCAAAAGGTGTGATTTACTTTGCCCCATTCTTTAAAACTGTAACATGTGATATGATGGGCCTCTGAACACAAAAAAAGAGTTTCAATGAAAAGTAAGTCTTCATTTACCTCTGAGTTAATATATTTCATCAACTTAATAAAGAAGAAGGAAAAAAAATATCATATGTAGTATAGAAGCTAAAAGTCCACTATAAAATAATATGTAGAGAGAGGGTGAAAAACGCAGAGCATCCAATCTATTTATGATAAAAAATTAGACAAGATATAAAAATTCTTTTACTCAAAAAGACCTTGAAAGAAGGAAGTAAATATTATGGTAGCTGGCATAAAAACTCAAGAAATCTATTTTAAAAATTCCTAAAGAATTTAGTAAAGAGTTTGGAGAAAACATGGCAGAGTGAAAGAGGTCCTCAGAATTCTTCCCTTGAAACAACAATAAGCCGAACATCTAAAACTCAACATAAAACCACCCAAACTGCACATTAGCACTTCTGAGTGTAGGATCTGCGCATAGGAGCTACCACAGGTCAGAATCCCAGGTGTTGGGTGGTGGACTGGAAAGATAAAGAAGCTGCCTCTCGCTGCTACCTGAGCTCCCTGCAAGGAGGAGGGGGAGGGAAGGAGTGTGGCGAGTTTCCCTGAACAGCCCTGCCTGGGAGTGCTGTGAGCTCCACGTGGGCCAACAGCAGGGCCAAGTCATCAGGGCAGAAAGCAGAGAAGTGGAAGGCAGAGAAACAACAGTTGATTTTGACCAGCCCTGATTTTAAACCCGAGGCTGACTCACAGTCCCTAACCCCTAACCCAGAGTTCATTCCTCCTCATAACTTCCGAGATTGAACACCACGGAGCCCCAGGGGAATCTGAGCAAACATTACTGAAATTGTCATGAACACTGACAGGGACTGAGACTGAAGGAGTAGTGAGTGCAAGTAAACATCTATAAGAAAAAGGCATTATTAAGGTTTATATAAAGCAGGGATCCAAGAGGCTTAGACACCCCTACTGGAAACCAAAAGAAAAGCACTTTCTTTGCAGCAGGCTAAAGAGAGACCTTTATATAAATAAATCTTCTTTCTAGGAAAAAAGCTGAATACACATCCCTTAATGTCCAGGTGGAAGAAATAGTCCATTAAACACCATGAACAACCAAGGCGATAAGGCATCTCAGAAAGAAAGAGAAAATCTCCAGAAAATAAGCTTACAGACATAGAAATATGTAACTTAGATGACAGAGAATTCAGAATGGTACTTCTGAAAAAATTCAGTGAGTTCTGAAACAAGTCACATCATCAATATCAGGAATTGAAAACAACTAGATGAGCAGAATGAGTTCTTTAGCAAGGAGACTGAAACCCTCAACAAGAACAGAACAGGTCTTCTAGAGATAGAAAACAAAACAAAACAAAACACACACTGCAAAGAGTTGAAAAATGAAGTAGCAAGCTTGGGAAATAGAGTCGACCAAATGGAGGAAAGGATCAGTGATACTGAAGAAAGAAATCTAGCAATAAATCAGAAGGAAGAAGAGAGAAACCAAAGAATGGAAAGTAATAAAAGAGAAATACAAGAACTAGCTGATACCCTCAGGAGAGGAAGCATAAGAATAATGGGGAATTCTCGAAGGCAAGGAAAAAGGAGCAGGGAGTAAAAAAACATTTTCAGACAAACAGTTGACAAGAATTTCCCAATCTAAGGAATGAGCTGGAGCTTGGAATTCAAGAAGTCAACAGAACACCAATTACCTCAACCCAAAAGGCCTTCGCCAAGACACATTGTATTTAAAATTATCAAAAATCATGACAAAGACAAAATTCTCAGGGCAGCCAGGGAGAAAGAAGATGGTAATTTATAAAGGAAAACCCATGAGATGATCATTGGACTTCTCAGCACAGACCTTACAAGCCAGAATGGAGCGGAATCACATACTCAAACTATTAAGTGAAAGGAACTACTGCCTAGATAATGTATCTAGCTAAGCTCTCCTTTGGATATGAAGGAGAAATTAACACCTTTCCAGACATACAAAAATTGAGGGAAATTCTCCACTACGAGGCCTGTACCACAGGAAATACTGAAAGGCGTCAGCTCAACTAAAATAAAAATGGCAAAAAAACCCAAACAAAACAAAACCATAATTAGGAGTAAGGTGGCTATCAGGCAAATAAAAGCAAGGGGAGTGTAAGCCTTACTAAGAACAGGGCATTCCCAAGCTTAAGCATTAAGAAGAAAATTGCTACAAGCAAGATTTTAATGAATGTCCAGCATACATAGGGACAAATCGAGACAATAATGACTGAAAAGGGGAGGATTCAAAGATCGAAATTCACAAAGGGGAATGGAGATAAGCCACAAGCAGAAAGAAAATGGATTGACTGTATAGAATATAATATCTTTTCATATTTTGTAATGGTAACCACTCAGCAAAGGTTCAGAACTGAAGTGTATAACATAAAACAAGAAGAACCAGAGGGAAAACCCATAAAGTCAAAAGAATCAAAAATAAAGGAAAACGAAACACAAGGAAGGAAGCAATGGAAAACACTGAGCCTAACCAGTAAACAAAACATAAAATGGCTACAAGAAAACTTGAGATTTCAATAATCACCCTAATGTAAATGGACTGAACTCCCAATAAATAGGTAGAGTGTTACAGAATGGATCAAAAAAAAAAAAAAAAAAACCCAACTACATGCTGCCTCCAGGAGACACACTTCAGCTCCAAAACATATATAGACTCAAAGTCAAAAGCAAATGGCATTCAGAGAAAAGTGGGACTAATGGTACTAATAATATCAGAAGAAATAGACTCAAAAATAAAAAGGTAAAGAAAGATACTGAGGGACAGCTCATAATGATACAGGGAATCATGTACCAAGAAGACAATAACCTTAATATCTATTGCTCCCAATCAGGGACCCCAAAATATGTAAAGCAGTTACTAACAGAACTAAAGGGGAGAAACAGACCAAAAACACTATCGTAGTAGAGGACCTAATCCCCCACTGCAGATATGGCCAGTCATCCAAACAGAAAATCAATAAGGAAATAACATCTTTAAATGACACATTAGACCAAACCAGACATAATTGACATTTACAGAGCTTCCATCCCAAAACAGCTGCTTATACATTCTTCTCTAGGGCACATGGAACATTCTCAAGGATTGACCACATACTGGGACATAGAGATAGCCTCAACAAATATAAAGGGGTTGAATTTATACCAACCATGTTCTCTCATCATAATGCTTTGAAACTAGAGATCAATTGCATAAAGAAATCAGGAAGAACCACAAACATACGGAGATTAAACAAACATGCTATTGAAGATAACTGGATCTAGAGAAGAAATAAAAAGAGAGATCAAGAGATACATAGACAACAAATGATAATGATAGTTAACAAGATATTCAAAACTTTTGGGATATGGCAAAAGCGATCATAAAAGTAAAGTTCATATCATTACAAGCCTTACCTCCAAAAAATAGAATGAACCCAAACAAACATCCTAACGCTTCATCTTAAAAAAGTAGAAGAAACGGAAAGAAACAAATGAAGCCTAAGATCAGCAGAAGAAATAAATAATCAAAATGAGAGCAGAAATAAGTGAAATTGAAAACATAAAAACAATAGTGGCTAGATTCACTAAAGAAAAAATAGAAAAGACAAAAAAAATAAAATAAGGGATGAAAGAGGAGAAATTATGACATACACCGCAGAAATACAAAGGACGTACAAGAATACTATGAAAAAGTATATAACACCAAATTTAATAACCTAGAAGAAATGGACCAGTACTTAGAAAAATAAACCTTCCTAGACTGAATCAAGAAAACTGGAAAATCTAAATAGACCAATCAGCAGTATGGAAATTGAAACAATCATCAAAAACCTACCAAAAAGTAAAAGTCCAGGACCAGATGGCTTCACCAGTGAATTCTACCAAACATTCAAAGAAGATTTAATACCTATTCTCCTCAAACTCTTCCAAAAAATTGAAGAGGAGGCAATACTTCCCAACTCATTTTATGAGGCCAATATTACCCTGATACCAAAACCTGGTAAAGATAACACAAAAAAAAAAACTACAGACCAATATCTCTCATGAACACAGATGCAAAAATCCTAAATAAGATACTAGCGAACTGAATACAGCAACATATTAAAAAGATTATACCAGATCAAGTGGGCTTCATCCCAGGCACAGGGATGGTTCAACATATGCAAATCGATTAATGTGATACACCACATAAACAAATTAAAAAATAAGAATCATATGATCATATCAATAGATGCAGAAAAAGCCTTGACAAGATACAGCATCCATTTATGATCAAAACACTTAACAAAATGGTATAGAAGGAAAGTACCTTAATATAATAAAGGCCATATTGAGAAACCTCAGCCAACATTATACTTAATGGTGAAAAACTAAAAACCTTCCCTCTAAGATCAGGAACAAGGCAAGGCTGTCCACTATTGCCACTTATTCAATATAACATTGGAGGTCCTAGCGAGTGCAATCAGGCAAGAGAAAGATATAAAAGGCATCCAAATAGGAAAAAGAAGTCAAACTGTCATATTTGGATGACATGATTCTCTATATAGAAAACCCTAAAGACTCCACAAGAACACTACTAGAAACAATAAGCAAATACAGTAAAGTTTCTGGATACAAAATCAATGTTCAAAAATCCATAGCATTCCTATACTCTAATAATGAAATCAGAAAAAGAAGTGGAAAAAATAATTCCTTTTGCAATTGCAACAAAAAGAATAAAATACCTAGGAATAAATTTAACAAAACATGTGAAGGACCTATATAATGAAAACTATAAGACCCTATTAAAAGAAATGAAGAAGATATACAAAGAAATGGAAAGATATTCTGTGTTCTTGGATTGGAAAAATCAACATAGTTAAAATGACCATATTTAAAGCATTATACAGATTTAATGCAATCCCATCAAAATCCATCAGCATTTTTAAAGAAATAGAAAAAAAATCATCAGATTTGTATGGAAGCACAAAAGACCCCGAATTGCCAAAGCCATCCTGAGAAAAAAGAACGAGGCTGGAGGCATCACTCTGCCTGACTTCAAATTATACTACAAAGTGACATAATCAAAAGCATGGTATTGGCAGAAAAACAGACACATGACCAGTGGAACAGAATCAAGAGTCCAGAAGTAAACCCATATTTATATGGCAAATAATTTTGACAAAAAGCCAAAAACATACAGTGGAAAAGGAAAGCTCTTCAATAAATGGTGCTGGGAAAACTGGAAAGCCACCTGCAAAAGAATGAAACTAGACTGTTGTCTATCACCACACACCAAAATTAACTCAAAATGGATTAAGGACCTGAATATAAGACCTGAAACAATAAAATGCATAGAAGAAAACATAGGAACTAAACTCAAGGACCTTGGACTTAAAGAGGATTTTATGAATTTGACCTCAAAAGCAAGGGAAGTAAAAGCTAAAAATAAATGAATGGGACTACATCAAACTAAAAGCTTCTGCTCAGCAAAAGAAATCTCAACAAGGTAAAGAGACAACATCCAAATGGGAAAATATATTTGCAAGCAACCTCTGATAAGGGCCTAATATCCAAAATATACAAAGAACTCATACAACTCAATAACAACAAAAAACAAACAATCCAATCAAAAAAATGGGCAGAGGACCTGAAAGACACTTCTCCCTAGAGACATACAAATGGCCAACAAATATGAAAAGTGCTCAACATGCTAGCTATTAGGGAAATGCAAATCAAAACCACAATGAGATACCATCTCACACTGTTAGAATAGCTATAATCAACAGGACAAGTAATAATGTTGGAGAGGATGTGGAGAAAAAGGAACCTCATACACTGCTGGTGGGACTGCAAATTGGTACAGCCACTATGGAACAGAATGGAGGTTCCTCAAAAACTAAGAATTGATCTACCATATGATCCAGCAATCCCTCTACTGGGTATTTACCCCAAAGACTTGAAAACCATATCCTGAAAATATATTTGCACATGATGTTATAGCAGCATTATTCACAGTGGCCAGGACATGGAAACAACGAAGTGTCCTATGATAGATGATTGGATAAAGAAGCTGTGGTACATATATACAATGGAATATTACTCAGCCATAAGAAGAGATGAAATACTGCCCTTTGTGACAACATGGATGGACCTTGAGATAATCATGCTAAGTGAAATTACCCAGACAAAAAAGTTGAAAATCACATGATATCACTTATTAGGCAGGATATACACCTAAAAGCAACAATGAACAGGAGAAACAAACAGAGACTCAATGACATGGATTATAGACTAGTGGTTACCAGAAGGTAGGGAGTAAGGGGTGAGGGTAGGTAGACGGGGTAAAGGAGGCCAAATATGTTGGTGACAGAAAGAAATCTAACTGAAGGAGGTAAATACCACAGTCTAAATATATATATATGCCTTACTATTAAATTGTACAGATGAATCTTATTGGATTTCATTAAACAATGTCACCACACACAAAAAAAGAGTTTCAATAAAATATGAATTTACTGCTGCTATTGACTGTTCCCCACAAAACCTATATCTTATAATCTAACCACCATTGTGATGGTATTCAGAGGTGGGCCTTTGTGAGGGATTAGGTCACAAGGGGTAATCTTCATGAGTGGGAGTCACGTGCTTATAAAAGACACCTTAGAGAGCTCCCTTACCCTTCTGCCACATGAAGGTACAGTAAGAAGTCAGTTGCATGTGAACCAGAAGGAGGGCCCTCACCAGACACTGGATCTGCTAGTGCCTTGATCTTGGACCTCCAGCTGCCAGACATACAAAAAATAAATTTTTGTTTTTTATAAGCCATCTAATCTATCTTTTTGGGTAATAGCAGCCCAAATTAAGACAGGACATAAATAATATAGAAAGTAAATACCTTTTCTATATATAAATGACAAATCAGAAAATGTAATGGGGACTGCCACTTCTAGATAAGATGGAGTGGAGATACTCTTATTCCCCTCACTAAATAAAAATAAATATCTTGGACATTATATATAAAACACCACAAGAAGGTTCTGAAAATATATAGAAAAACGGCTAGGGACTACAAGGCCCAGGGAACATGGCGGTGAATTTCCCAAGTTTATTTTCTTTTTTTTTCTCATATATTCCAGACTGGGTGCTGGAGAAGTCAGTAACCCAGGAATGCCCAATGGACAGTGACCAAAAAGGAAAACTTGCTTTCTCTAGCCAAAGGTCCAGAAAAGAGGGCAGCTTAGCAAAACAAAAAAACTTGTAGACAGTAACTTCTCTATTTTAGGCAAACATCACAGGAAAAACAGCAGCCTTCACCTCCATCAGCAAAGGCCAAGTAAGGAGCCTGGACTTTCTGCCCTCATCCAGGTGGAATGTAGTATTCATCATGAGATGGTATGAGAGAAGGGTGTGTGGAAAGTAAGTTGGACTCTGCCTTAGAGGTAAAGAGGACCCCCTCCCTCTACCATAACAATGAAGGCCATGTGAGAAGCAATAACAAGGCACCTTTCTCCCTCTCAGCAAGGATGGCGTCAGAGGAACATGGACCCTACTCTGCCACCAGTATGAGGTGCTCCTTTTCCCCTTAGGTTGTCAATGGAGAAGAAGGGGGGGATCTAGGACTTCTATCTTGACCTGGCAGTAAGGAAGCAGTGCATTCCCTTTCCCGCAGTATCAGAAGGAGGTCAGCTAAAACAGAGACTTAGGAAGACCCAGGGTCTCATAACATAATATTCCAAATATTCAGGATTTAATCTAAAAATCACTCATTATAGCAAAACAAAAACAAAACAAAAAAAACTCTCAACTTAATGAGAAATGACAACCAACAGACACTAAACATTGAGATGACGCAAACGGGATTAGAATTATGTGAAAGCCATTTTAATAATCTTTATTTAAAAATGCTTCAACCAGCAATTACAAACACCCTCAAAAACAAATGATAAAAATAAAATATATCAGTAAAGAAATAGAAGGTCTTAGGAACGTAGAAGATAAAACCAAAAAGAACCATATGGAAATTTTAGAACTGAAAAAATACATAGCCAAAAAATCCAAACAACTTAATGATAGAATCAAATCAGAATGAAGAAGATAGGAGAAAAGGAATCAAGTGAACTTGAGAGCCAATCTAAATGACAGTAACATACAGTGGGAAAAAACTGAAGAGAGCCTCAAGGCCTTGTGGGACTGTAACAAAATCTAACATTCACATCATTAGAACCCAGAAGGAAAGGAGGAAGAAAGTTGGGCTGAAAAAGTATTCAAAGAAAATAATAGCTTAAAAATTTCCCAAATTTTGGCAACAGATACATCTGTGTATTCAGAAGTGGAATAAAAACTCCAAGTAGGATAAAACCATAGAAATTCATACCAATGCATATCATAATCCTGTGTCTAAAAAGTCTTGAAATAAGCAAGGGGGAAATGGTCCCTGATGTATACAGCAAAAACAATTCCAATGATGGCAATTTTTCATCAGAAAACATGAAGGTCAGAAGGAAGTGGCACATTTTTTCAAGTACTGAACGGAACTATCAACTCCAAATTTATATCCAGTGAAAGTATCCTTTAGAAATGTGCCAGCAGACCTCCTCTGAAAGAATAGCTAAAGATAGTTCCTGAAACAGAAAGAAAATGATTAAAGAAAATGTAATGGGACAAAGATCCAATTTTTAAAATTAACAAAGAAATAAAACACCTAGTGGTTTCCAGTGGTTCTCAGAATAGAATCTAGTCTCCTTTCTTAAGCATAAAGGCCCCAAATGATCAGCTCCTTCCTACCTTTCTGGCTTCAGCTTCCTTCATCCTCTCCCTTGCTCTTTATGTTCAGGTTTCACTGGCTTTTCAGTTCTCCAAAATTACCAACCTTCTTTCTGCCTCTGGACCTTTGCTTAGGCTATCCCCTCTTCCTCAAATGCTGCTCCTGCTCTAGCATGCCTCTTCCCCAACCAACACATGCTCACCCTCAGAGAGAAACTTTCCAATCCCAAATCTGAGTATCTCCTGTAAATTCTTTTTTATTGCACCCTGTACTTTTTGCCTTTTAGAACATATAATTTATAATTATGTGTTCATTTTTTTGGTGCATGTGTAGTTCTAGGCCATGTATATCCACGAGAGCAAGAAAAAGCTTTCCCTCTCACCACTGTAACCTGACATGTAGTACCTAATTGACATTCAGTAAATATTTGAGTAAATAAACAAATCAATTAAAGGCAAGGCTGGGGAATCAGGTCTCTGGGAGAAGAAGCTTTGTCCCTGAAGATGATCTGTGCTGAGGTCAGCACTGGTCTTAGACATCACTGCTACAACCACCAGATTCCAATGATGTTAATTTCTGCTCATTTAAAGAAATGGCCTCATGGCCTCTGAAAGACATCAGACCCACCTGAGGTACAGAAAGTAGAGCATGGGTTAGGCCAGAATTTTTTCATCCAGAGGGTAGAACACCAGGCGTGCTCCACATGTGCAGGTAGGTGGAGATTCGGCTGGTCTGAATGGCCACCAGATTGCCACCAACACCTATGAGGAGAAAAAGAATCTGGTTTCCCCTTCTTTATGCCAGTCTCTGAGTTCTATCTCTTATTTAAACTTCCTTCAGGAAGACTTCCTTGATTAATTCAGCATTTGATCTCTTTTCCTTCCCTCCCATCTGACCACATATCTTGTTTGGCGAACAACAGTGGTTTGGACCTCATGAGTGAGGTATCAAGGTAGTAACTATATCACCTTGACAGCTCTTAAGGTGAACAAAGTGTGACTGGCAAAGTAGGTTCTCGATACATATTTATTGGGTAGAGGGAGAGTGAGAGGTAGAGAGGGAGAGGCTTCAGGAAAGGAGTGAAGGTGAAGGAGGGAGGAGAGCAGATGGAGAGGTCTATGGGAGGATATCTTGATAAGACATATGAGGCCATAGAAAGTGACTGGAACCAGAATAGACTGGAATACCTGAGGAAGTAAAAGAGATTATCTTTCACCTCAAGGTGGGAAGGAGAGGAAAAAGAATGGTGGGTAGAGCAGCGAGGGAAGAGAGAAATGATCACATGGTGATAAAGCTGGAGCTTAATGCAGAAGCTTTCGGCTTCCACAGGGAGTTGATGGTGTCCAACTATGCCAGGGCCAGAGGGCACAGCTGACAAAGGCCACACTGAGTTCCTTCTGCAGGCGCAGGCTTTGGGGCTGGTAGAGACCAGGGCCTACCCATGGTGACTATCTCCTTTAGAGAGTGGATTGTGTTGCTCCCATTCTATTTCCTCAGCCCCACAGAAAACAATCTCTCTCTGTGCCAGATGTACCCCAGTGACCTCCAGGGGCAGAGACCACCTACCTCAGTGCTCCAGAGGGTGCAAAAATGGCCTACGGGTGAAGGATGTCTATAGATCTATTTTTGTTAGCCCACACAGGATTAAAAGAAGTAATAATTCAAATTAATTGACAGCATTTACAAATTAGGCCTTTAATCCAAATTCCCAGCTTCTCCTAACAAGTCAGCTCAGGCAAATCTGGAACTCAGTTCCTACCAGCAGCAAGTGGCTGGAGCTTAATAGGCACTACTTCCTATACCAGAAACACATGCCCTGTTTCCCACCACTCTTCACTGCTTAGCTATTGTCTTACCTGCTTAACTCATTCAAACGGCTCACTTGGCCCCTACAGGTACCTGAGTTGGTGCCATCCAAGGATATCTTTCCAAGCTTATGGCCATTTGGGCCTGACTTGGCCATTGCTGTCCTCATTCATAGGTGCCATCCCTTGTGCTGAGAATAGGCCCTGTGGGACGCTGCTGAAGTGCAGACCTACTGGGTGGCCTGCTGACATGCAAAGAATACAGGCCTGGGGAGGGGTGACCCGAGGGCCTCTGAAGCTTGTTTCTGAAGTCCCAGAAGGCCAGAGCCTGAATACCAAGCAAACTACACAATAAGTTATCATGTTTGGTTCCTCTCCTGATCGGTGGTCCCATTTACAAAGCCTTATAAGAAACCGAACACAAATGAAGCTTTAGTTAAAAGAGGGGTCCTTACCACAAATGCTCACAGGGTCTAAGCCTAGAAGGTGAATAGTGAAGTGCTGAGGGGAAGAGAACAGGGAGTAGAGGAAAGTGAACAGCACAGATCCTGTCTCAGCAGCAGCTGATTCCTGCCCTACCCTAGTGTAAACCCAGGATTGTCACAGCCTTGCTTTTTGAGAAGACAGAAATCCAGATTTTTATGTGTAAATGTCATCAATTAATCTAAATTAAAAAAAAAGAAAAACCATGAGAGGCCAACATTCCTGTTCTGAAGGCCATATTCATTCTGCAGGTGCCAGAGAATCCTGGGTTAAATTCTGTGTGCCTTCAAGCCATTGGGTTTTAGCTGTGTGGGAAAGCTCAGATCTCACCTATGAACAGCAGGGTATGATCCAGTAAGCTGTGGCTTCTCCCTTGGGGTCTCCTTCTATCTGAGAAAAACCAGCCTCAGTAGTCTTTGCCTGCTCAGCTTCCTGACTGCCTGAGGCCTGGGGTCAGACTTCTAACATCACTGCTGCTCAGGTCCCACCACCCAGTCCCTGGGGGCCAACCCAAGCCAAAGACCCCTGGTGATAGGGATTGCCAGTACCTACCACATATGATGGGAGTAAATACAGCCATGCCTTTGTACTGCTCTTTAGAGATGGTTTTGTTCAAGATGAGCCCTCCGAAACTGGGGAGAGAGCAGACGTCAGTCAAATGACTTGAGTTTATGCTTGTTAAGTGGCCTTGTAACCTCTATACAAACTACATTTCAGCCTGTCTTCCCAGCTTAGCAAACACTTTCCTTACCCCAACACAAAATATCTGCTATAGCCAAGCTGGTCTTAGTGTCCTCTGCACCCAATACGTGTGTTTTCATCTCTAGTCTGTATCTTAGCTGTTCTAAATGCCCTTCAGATAATGTCAGTCCACTAAAAACAAACTCCTTTCAGCAGCCACTTAGTTGGGTAGGCTCTGTTATGTGATAGCCCCTGAACTGCAACTTAGCTATTCCTTAGCAGAAAACAAACCTGTGTAAGTATCATCTCCTGCTCCTTGTTCTTAGAAGATGCTACAAAAAGCCCTCGCTCCCTTCGGCCCCTGTAGTTTAGCAAAGGCTGCTTTGTCCCTAGAGCCCTAGAGAAATGAGATCAATTTGTGTAAGGAGCCAGGAGAAAAGTTACCTAGACCATAACCTCTCCTTCCTGAGAGTCAAAGTTAGGAAAGCACATCAGAAAGAATTGGGGTGGCTCCCGTCAGGGTCTACTAGTGGAAAGGGCCCTCAAGAATGAGGCTGGAGGGTAGAAGACCTGGGCTCAGCTGAAGGCCCAAGGGTCCAGGGTGACTAATCCTTCAGCTCCTCTAAAACCAACCAGCAGCCATGCTGTGGAAATTGTGTTCACAGAGCCATTGCCTTGAGGCCAGGCAAAGGACTCCCTGCAGCCTAAGCAGGGGTCCAGGCCAGTGAGAGCCTGTGACAACAGGGGAACAGGAGACTGGTATCCCACAGTTCCAACACAGGGCAGGGAGCCACCGGCAACTAGTGTGCTCATCTGAATTTCCGGGTTCAGTTCTTCCTGACTCTGGTACTCTGGCAATTGTAAACAGGACTGCCTCTCAGAGAAAGTCTAGGGTTCTTGGTGAGAGGTGAGAGGAAAGAGAAGGAGAGTGGGAAGGAGGAGGTGAGAGAGAGGAGGAGGGGAGGAAGGGGAGGGAGAGAGAAAAAAAGAGGAGGTTTGACTCAACCAGCACCAGGATTTGTAAAGGGGCCCACAGCTGCGGTTCACCATGCTCAGGGCAGTAAGCATTATGCTCCTCTAGGGGTTCCTTGGGTCTGAGGCCACTCTCCTGATCACAGAGCACAGGGGATGGCACAGAGAAGGAGATGGGCAGAGGCCCTCATTCACACTCACCTGCTGATCATCATTGCTAGGACGATTGGGAACCACCCAGACTTTAGGATCTTCATGGTGGGTGGGTTCTGCTTGGCAATGAGGACCCACACTGGGGTCAGGGCCATGAAGCCGAAGCAGACCAGTAGATCAGATACCGACTGTCTGGGAAGAGAAGAGGAGGAATAAAAAGGGACACATGCATGCATGTGGCCAGGGCTGCAGAGATGAGAGGTTGGCTCGGAACTAAGGGCTCTAGAAGTCTGAGGAGACACTTCTGTCCTCATCCATTTAGGGTAGACCATCCTACCAGACCTTCCAAAGAATTTTTTCCATCCTGTTAAGCAACTGGAAAAGTTGCTCTCTGTCCTCAATTCCTGCCACATTCAACTTCATTTCTCTGGCTTTTTTACTATTTTCCTGAAATAAGTACCCTTTCTCACCATCTCCTACCCAACCTTATTATTATTATTAATGCTATCATTTATGGGATCATGACCATGAGCCAGTGCTGTGCCTGGCGCTTCTGGTGCATGAACTCATTTCATGTTTCAACAAACCTGCTCAGATAGGTGGTGAGGAAGTGGCCCACCCAGGACATGAACAGCAAGCAGTGAAATCAGGGCTATAGCAATAGTCGATTAGTGATGCCAATCCTGCTCCATCTTTGACATCTTTGTCTCATGGAGCTTGGATAAATAGCCAGCTTTGCAGCTATATGTATCCCTGTGTCATCTGAAAATGGACCTGGGTCTGGATCATCCAACTTGGGCACATAAAACAGGCATCATTCTTGCTCACTTCCTTTTTGTCTTGTAGTGTGCGTGCATGCGCGTTTGTGTGTGTTTCACCTCATGCCCACAGACCAAGACACTAGCTTTCTCTAGAACTGTCCTCTCATCCCTGACCCTGCCTTCTGAGGGTACTCAGGGTGATGCACCCCTCTACTGAGTGGGTCCCAACATTCAGAGATGTTAGGTATGGGTCCCCTTTGTCTCAGCACCATCATTAGAAGCACCCCCTCTTGCCCTTCTCTGCAATAAGCAAACATGTTCCTTTCTCTGTGACGGGGGGGCCTACTTCCTGGAGCAACTAAAAGAAAGAATAGGACACAGGTGCTTGAGGCGAGCTATAGACAAAGTGCTTCGTGGTGGAATTAGCCAGCCTCTTTGCCAGAAGATAGAAGGCTGGCTCAATGAGCTTTAAGCAAGTCTCAGACACTTGGGGAGGTAGCAGCCTATAGGGGCTTGCAGGACATTTTTACATCTAGTCCATTTTTCTAGAGCTACTCAGAAGCACTGGCAGAGGTTCTGCCTTATAAATCTCCCAGCACTATGGTTAGTACTTCACTTGCATGTGGCTTGTCTTTCTGACTACACCAGCAGGTATGAACGGTTGATGATTCACTCCTTATTCAGTGAAGATTCATCTGGTATGTACAAGGCCCAGTGACCTTTCTCCTCTCCAGTGCACCCAAAGGGAAATTCATAGTCTAACTGGAGATATGGATAATCCAACAATGATTCAACATCTAATGAGTCCTGTCTTGGACACGCTATTTCAGTAGGGGTACAGCAGGGCAGAGAAGAAGAGCCTGGGGACACCTGTGACTCATATTTATTTTGCAAATCAAACATGAATTAACCTATATATAAATCTTATATATTTATATTCAGTGTAAAAGTAAAATTAGGTCATCTTATCATCTTATCATTAGATCTTCATTGCCACTTACATGAAGTTTGAGACTCTCCCAAACCATTAAATATTGTTGGTTGGTAGACAATTCCCAGGGTGGCAAGGAGCCGATACCATAGCTGAGACAGAAAGGGTCCCGGTAGCTGAACATTCTAAGTCAGATGAGTTTTCTGGCTCTGCTTCAGTTGCCAACATGTAAAAACGGGATGATGTCTCAAATCCTTGAGCCCATGTTCTCATGGGCACATGATAAATTGAAGCTACATCGTGGCTGCTCTTTGTCTGGGTTATTTCCTCCTACCAACCATCACCACATGCCCCATCGCTCCCACTGACTTCAGCACCATCCACTCCATTCATTTATGCTACCTGCCTCGAGGAATGTGGGGTCCTGATTGCGTTCAGAATCAAACACTTACTCGATGCAAATGACTATGTGCAGCCGCCTTAGCAAGATTATATCAGGTGGAAGGTAAATAATGTGACCCTTGGAGCGGAGTGGTCAGCAATGGAAACCAGCAGGGGAGACCATCTGGGCAAGAGTAATGCTGCCTTTCCACACTGCCCAGGCCTGAGCGAAATCCTGGGGAGCCTCTGTAGAGTAAGGGCATCTCTCTGAGCTGCTAAGCAGGTTACCAAAGCTGCCTTCTGAGGAGCCCTGGCTTCCCCTGCCTTGCACCTATAGGGAGAGCATATGTTGACACTGCTTCTGCCCGTGGCTGAAACATTCCTCCTTGGGAACCACTTCTTGGGGCAGTTTATATGTGTCCAGTGTAAACTGCCTTCCCCAAGGTGGCACTGTCACCTCTGAGGATGCACCAAAGTGGCCAGACCAGCCACGGGCCCTCCCTGGCTTCCCTTGCATACCTTGGTCCTGAGGTGGAAACTGAAAACCTACATGTCTGCTGACTTGAGTAGTGTATCCCGTCTAACACAGTTGAAAGAGCTTGAGATACTTGCTGGAGGACACCCTGATTTGTTCAATGACCTCAGGCTTTGCCTCTGTAAAAGAAGGATTTCTGACTCCACAACAGAACCCAAGGTTTTCTTCTTGAGGGAATGGTCCCTGATTTTGAATGTTGCAGGCTGGGTGAAAACATTCTTAATCAGCCTTGTTGGTGGGCCCCTCTTCCTTGGGTACCCCCTACCTTTGTGCTTATAGAAGAAGCTGCTAATGAAAGCCAGGATGGATAACGTGATAAGGTCTCCCAGGCTGGCTGCAATGGGTGTGGCGATGTTGTCTGGGTTGACCCCAAACTTTCGAGCACCAATCACTATACAGACCATCAGTATTCTGCAGAGAGGAGAGAGAAGAGACTCAAAACTCAGGAAAACAACTGACCCAAGGAGGCTCAGTGGCATAGTGGAGAAGTGGCACAGGATGAGAAGATGGTCAGGAGGGTGTTCAGTAACTTCCCTGTGTCCCCACAAGCCCAGACTGAAGCCAGGCTGCCTAAGGAGGCTGGGAGGGTTGGACTATGCTTTGTAACTTACAGGCATAATGCTAACGAATGGCCCGAAAACTCTGATAATAAACTCAAACTTGTCGGGGGATAGCAGGCAGGTGGTTCCCGGGCTCCCACACCCTTGGAACTACAATATAAAGCTCACAGCTCCTCACTGCAGGGAAGATGCTCTACAACTGCTCTGGAGAATGTCCCCAAGGACTGAGCATGACCTCCTGTGCCTGTTGGAGTCCTTGGAGAAGCAGATGCCCGGCTAGAATGAGTCATGTGAGAGGTTTGTTAGAGACAAAGCTTGTGAGGAAAAATGGGAGGGGCAAAAGTGCAGGGTCTCTGTGGCAGGAGAGGGGACGAAGGAAGGGAGGCACATGCAGACCGTAGTGCAGTGCTGGGTATTTCAGAAGGGCTATCAGAGATCCCAAAGGCATGTGAGCAGGTCCACATCTCTGGGGAATGGGCATATATCAGCAGCCAGGCAGGGCCACTACTGGATGGAGGCAGCATGTGGACTCTGAGTGCAGGGGTGATGGATTTTAGGGTGCAGCATTGGAGACCTGCTCCCTAGCTGGAGACCTGAGAGGTATCTTTTCATGGTCACCCCACCTGACCAGCTCCTATTTTCTGTTCTGACTCTGTTCTGAGATAACTATCACATGTGAACTTCTAGCTCCCATCTGCTGTCTAGGACTTAATCCAACAGCATCTCATGTGGGTCTTTAAGAAAAAATACTATGTATCTTGGGTATTGGTGTTTTAACACTTTACCCAGTATTCTGTAACTCTAAAAATAATTGGAATTTTCACCTCAATGCTGTCCTAAAACTGCCACCACTGGCCAGTTGTTTGTGCCCTATTTTGTGACCAGGTCATAGCTACGTATACCTCTTTGGAAATATCTATTCACTCATATCTAAGTGAATATGAGCTGGTGGTCTGGTGGCAATCTCACAGGCAGTATAGATAGAGATAGCATCAGTTTGAGAGAATTTTTTTAAAAACCACCACCACCACCACCACCACCTGGTCTTATGGCACAGTCACGTCACGGTCACACTGAGCCATTAGCAACATTTCTGACCTTCCACACATCTTTGGATAATCCCATTTATGTCTTATGCAGCTGAGCTTCACCCACGTCTGGGCCTCAGTTCCCTCATCTGTAAAATGGGGAGCTAGGAATAGCATTCTCTACAAGGCCCCAGAGGAACAAGGCTGGCTTCCTGAATGATTTGATTGTGTTGTTTCCAGAGGAGACTTCATGCCAAGTATCTCCTAGGTTCTATTTCTCCAGCAGGTTTGGTATACTCATCCTGCCCTTCCTCTGACCAGATTGAGTGATGGTGCTGACCCTACTTCTCCACCACCTCCCCCACACATGCACAGGCATGTGACCAGGAACAAACATCCCACCAAGGGAGTATAGCTTGTGAATCTTCTCCTAGGCTTCTGTACTCTTATCTCCTTCCTGATCATTTACCCTAGTACAGGAATGCAGCCCTTCCATCGATTGGCTGCCTGATAGGAACAGAAATCACCAAATAACCCACCTTGTTACCTTACAGAAAGCTAAGCTCAAAGGTGTTTTGTGAGGTCAGATGTGGGTACGAAGTATAAATACAAATCCAATTTATAAAGTTATCACTTGTTCCTTCTTGCACTTGCATATGTAACACACACACACAACATATAATTCACAAGAGAACCAAATAAAGTCCATTCATTCAGCAAACATTTGGGAGCTGTTTATATGCCTGGGCCTGTTTAAGTGCTCTTATAACCCATCAAGCTCTGAATTGGCAAGTTAAGGTTTGTTGGGTGGAGGAACGGACAGTAAACAAGTAAGTGAATAAGCATTTGAAGTAAAATAAACAGATACTAAAATAAAGCATGACTGATCAGAGAAGGCCTCAGAAAGGAAGAGGCACTGGCACTTACCTGGAATTATCCATATGCTTCCATACTGATGTCTCACTCTGAACTAGAATATAAATGTCACAAAAGACCATCACTGTGCATTTTGCTCACTGGTGTTCCCTAGCACCTTAAACAGTGCCTGGCCCACGGGAGACAGTCGATATTGAATAATAATGACCAGGTGACGTTTTATCGTAATTGCCCAGCTACCGGCTTTCACTGATGTGTGTGAGGTCCCCGATGATGGTGCTATGTTTGCCAATGCCTCTATCTTTCCACCTTCTGTAGACATGCATGAATAATCTGCTGTGTGGCAGGCAGTGTGATAGAAGTGGCAGATGGAAGATAAGAGATGCCTTTCCCATGAACCCTGCTCTGAGGAGCTGACATTGTAGTAGAGAGGTGAGATAGGAAAATGAACAAAGAAACAAGATAAGTTCAGGTTTTCACAAGTACTCTAAAACAGGGTCCACCAGTCAGTCCGTGGCCTGTTCAGAACTGGGCCACACAGCAGGAGGTGAGTGGCAGATGAGAGTGAAGCTTCATCTGTATTTGCAGCCGCTCCCCAGCGCTAGAATCACTGTCTCAGCTCCACCTCAGATCATCAGGCATTAGATTCTCATAGGAGCACTGGTCCCTGTGCCAAAAAAGGTTGTGGACCGAAGCTCTAAAAGGAAGATGCATGGTGCAGTATAGCACGGTGGCAGTGGGAAAGGAAGAAAAGGGAGGAGGAGCTATACCTGTGAGGGGGTAGTCAGAAAAGGCCTCTCTGAGGAGATGAAACTTAAGCTAAAAACTGAGCCTTGCTCCCCACTGTGACTGTATACTACAGAACACACCACAGGCCCATATGCAAGCTGTGCTTAAGAAACAGTAAAGACTGACTGACTGAATGAATAGGTAAATGTGTCTACAGAACTCTGGCCAGTTCTTTAAATAAGCAGAGGAAGAGAAATTGAGTTAGCAGGCTCACTCTGGCATACACACTACCCCGATGGGGCTCACTGGCCTCCTCACCTGGCAGGCTCTTCTCACCCGCTGGCACGACACCTGAGGCTCTACTATTAGTGCTCTATCTTTCAGAACTGAAAGCACAAAGAGCTGAAAGTGGAGTCCTGAGGAGTGGGCATGCTGGCAAGGCAAGAGAAAGTGTGGCGCTGAGGGTGGGGCACAGCTCACCTAGGGCAAATGCAGCCAGGGAAGGCGGTGATGACACTGCTGGCACATAGCAATTCCATCTTCGCAAAGTCTAACTCCCCCCTAGACACGCTCCCAGCAGTAGGGCAGCCACAGCAGCCAGGAGCCCCATGATGGTGGCCTGCACCTGTCAGGGCAGAAATCAGCACAATGAAAAGAACGAGTCCCTATGACTACTCTGCTCCTCCCCATTACTTCATACACCTCCTTTCTAACCTCGAGAAGCTAACACTTCCTTTAACCCAATTCCTCTGAAAACCACCGTGTTCCCCTCTGCTCCTGATCCTTGCCATTTTCTATCACAGAATCTTAATTTTTCACCTTCTACTCAGCCCTTAGTCAGGGTCACCAGGCTCTGGTTGATGGCTCTCTCACTGCTCTGGGAACGTGTTCTGTAACCATCAGCAGCGCACAGACAACTGACCTCCCTCATGGAAAATGTTCCCTGATCTGCAGCTATGGCTCAGAGGCTTCTGTGCCACACTTCCCATCATTCTCCCCATCTTGCTTTCCTTGACACTTGCCTTGCATACTGATACCCCTTCTCTGAATTCTCCCCCATCCTTGGCTGTAGTTCCCATCTCGTCTGGGTGGGGACACATCTCTGTGCCCACTCAGGCCAGTACCAGGGGGTACCCCAGACTGAAGTATTAATACTGGCATCTGCTCTCTATAACTCAAAAACATCTTCCAATGGAAACATGTTGTCTATTAAAGGAGGCTGAAACAAACAAAGAGCTCTACCATGTATATGGATGGGGTGAGTTAGTTTTTGTAAAGATGAAAAATGCTCTCTTCAGGTTCACCTGTTTAATTCCCAATCAAAAGCAAACAAGATTTTTCATGAAATTTAACTCATTTTAAATTTCACAAAGATAAGTAGATGTGTGAAACATCCAATACAATTTTGAGAATGAGGATCAAGAAGGCATTTTGGCATATTCATTATCAACATGTATTTTAAAGCTATAGTAATTAAAAACAGGTGTATTAACAGAAAAATAGATCAGCAGGACTGAATGGAGTCCAGGAATAGAATCATGAATATATAAAAATTTAATATGATAAAAGTGGAATTTTAAATCTGTATGAAAATATGTGACTATTGAATAAATAGGGTAAGAGAAAATGGATAATTTGTTTGGGAAAAGTGAAATAAATTCCCATTTTATACTATTTACACATGTGACACCGGAACATAAAAATCTAATGTGTGAAATAGAAGAAAATATAGAATAATATGTTCAGAGTTTGGATTAGGGAAGGCCTTCTACTAAAGATACAACATTAAAATCTATAAAGAAAAAATATAAACTTAATTTAAGTCCGAATTTGACTTCCTATAATACAAGATATCACAGAATTCAAAGACAGAGGTAGACTTGGAGAAATATTACCAACATCTATAACTAATAAAAGATTAATATCCAGAATAATGAAGTTCATTTTACAAATCTGCTACTGCTGCTACTTGCTGCTACCATCACCCCACCACCACGAACTGATAGAAAAATGAACACGGATGTGGACAGGGAATTCACAAGAAAATAAAATCAATTGGCTAAGAAACATGAAAAGATGATCAACTTCCCTAGCAGTCAGGAAAATTTTAAATGAAAGATTTCATCCTATTTATTGGTACTCTTGTTGGTCTTCCTCTATTAAAAGATAAAGCACTGTCTTAGTTTCTGCTGGGGTCCCCAGGTCTGAGAAGATAGCCTGAATCTCAGCCTTCATCTGTGCTCCAAATAAATGGATAATAAATCAATGAGTGGGAGGATACACTATTTTTACCTATCAGACTAAGTAAAAAAAATTAAAAAAAATTGATAATATAAAGTACATATTGACAAATATGTGGGAAAATGGGTTCTTATACACTGAATGGTGTAAAACTGGCAAGAAGAATTTTGGAGAGAAATTTGGCTGTAAATTACCAATATACTTTATGATCTAACATTTCCCAGGAGAAATAATGCACATGTGTACAAAGAAACCATATAATAATGATGATGTTTAGGTATGCTATTTACTTTTTACTATTTGCCATTTAAGTTATTTCATTCATTAGGCCATTAAAAAGTACACAATTACAAAAACTATAAGTAAAATTTAATACTTTTATGTTAAAAACACAGGAAAAACATGTCATATATTGCCTATGGGCATATACATGTGTATACTATAGATGGCAAAAAAATGGTCTAGAAGAATATTTTCAATGCGGTGAGGTTACAGAGAAACTAGTAATCAAACATTAATACTAGTGCTATATTTTAATACTAGAAATCAAAATATTTTGTAATCCTTTTGGGAAAAATCTGGAGTTCACATGTTCTGAACTTGTGGCAAATTTTCTTAAAAATCCATATGAAAAGAGAACATTTTTGTTGTATAATGTATCTAGAATAAGCCTACAAACAACTGTGGCTGTGTTCACAGGGTTAAATGAACGGGAGAGGGCCGAAGTTGGGCAGATTTGCATTGGCTCTTTTGGGCCAGCTCTCGGCGGCTGTCCTTAGTCTTACCAGGTAGTTTCCAGGCCCGACCATTTGTAAAAACTTTTAAATATCACTCTTGGGTATATTTAAAAGATGGCATATTCTGAAGTTATTAAAAAGTTTAATTGGAAACTTGCTGCAACCATTATGATTCAAATGTTAAGCTTTTTAAAAATGGAAGAGACAAAATTATACCCAGGCTATCATTAGACCATGTGCCAAGCCACTACCAGGCCCAGAGGCAGGATTTAATAAATGTTTGCTAAGAATCAAACACATGGAAATGTAGATGCATATGGACACAGAATTGGTGAAAACAGAAAAGGTAAAACCAGTGACTTGTAGCTGAGGCATTTATTACCTGTCCCTTGCTAGACCCTCTGTTAAGAGTATCATGAGCATCTATTTTAATCTCCGAAGCCTTCAGCTATATATAGGTCATTTTGACTATAATTATCCATATACCTTATAGTATATTATGGGTACTCCTGGCCAGTGCAACTCACCTCAAGTAGAGAAGGCAGATATCTAAACACAGAATTGCAACAAGGCAGCCCCAGCAGCACAATGCAAGAACCAAAGAGCTGTACCTGGTGTCAGGTTGGAAATGAGATCTGATTGGAATTTTGAAAGGGCTTCATTGCCAGGTGAACAAAGGAGAAAGGACATTTTGAGGGGAGGTAACTGCATAAGCAAAGGCAGGATGTGAGGCTGCTGGGAAGTTGGGATAGACCAAATGCCTTTGGGCCATTCTCACACTTGGACAAGGGGAACTAACAAAGGGGCTTAAGGAGAAGAGATCTGATCAGCTTTTAGGTTTTAGAAACATCACTCAGGTGGCCATGCAGAGGTGAGCTGAAGGTCAAGAAGCCTGGAGCAGTTTAAAAAGTAAAGGGTTTGCAGTCAGCTAGGGGACCAAGAGGCCAAAAGGAGAAACAGGGTTAGATTCCAGCATAGCTCAGAGGTAGAATGCTGAGTGACTAGATGTATGGATAAAGGCAGAGAAGCGAAATATAATTGGTTTCCAGCTTGATTAAATGGAAAGACTACTCACTAGCACAGCTAGAGTAATAGAGTAATTGATTACCATGGCAAGCTAGACGCCATGACCCTACCCCTCCATGATCCATAGCTCACAACTACCTACTTCACAGGTAAAGTAAGGTGACTCGCCTGAGATCCCGGCTGGCTGACTCCCAGAATGAGCTTTCAACCATCAAACGAGATTGAGTTAAGGACTTCAGAAGAGGTAAGTGTGAGGAGGGAAGGTGGAAGGCCAGATCTGGCTATGCTGTTTCAGGGACGCTTCTGGGACAGGCAGATGAGGAGCCAAGTAGAGAGCTAGAAATGGGGGCTCCGGAACCCAGGTGAGAAGTAAAGTCGGTATCCTAACTTGATAGACAGGGAGATATTGCTAAGTAAGGCCACCAGTTAATAAATATTGGCCTTAACTCCAGGCCTGTCTCAGAGTCCAGTTCTTTATTCTACCCAGGCTTCCCCAGCCAGAGAAGCCCAGAAGGTTCTGGATAAGCCATTTCCTGTCTAGATCCAGCCCAGCTCTCACCGAACCTTAATGACTTAAGGGCTCCTCCTGCCTTGGGTGTTCCTGACTCTGAGATGCCAAGGATGAGCACTTAGACCAACTAGGGTCTGCTAGAAGGAGTACAAGTTTGAAAGAGCATGAAGCATTTAAGGGACAAAATCTTGCAGAGGCTGAGAAGGAATAGGCAGAGAGGCAGGGGTGGGCCAAGGAGGAATTTCCAGGCAGAAGGATATGCAGACACCTCAGAAAGAATAAGTAGGATCACATGCACAAGGCAATCTAAAGGAGGGTAACAGCATCTTGGCAAGCATAGTTTTGGGTAGAGTGAGAAGAAAAGGCAGTTAGAACTTCAGGCTATAAGAAAGAGATCTTGGCTGAGGGTGCAGGCTAGATTTACAAGAAGTGTTCTCTCCCTGTGGTATGTGGACGACCTTAGTTGGAGTCAGATCTGAGCAAGTATAGGTGAATTTTTCAAGAAGCTTCTAGCTGCTGCAAGAGTATAGTCTGGTGGGCGTGGGGTGGATAAACAGGTGGCTCCCATCCCAAAGCCCAGTCCAGAGCACAGGGCCAAGGGCTCACTTAGCTTTCCCCATTTTCCCCATTTCTACCCAAAGAGGGCCTGTCTACAGATTCAAAAGTGGGGAGGGGATGCATCAGTCAGACAAAGAGGAGAGTCACCTGAATGAGGGCGAGGTTACTGCTGATGACTCTGGCTGGTCCCGGGGTCATCAATTTGTCCAGTGTTGGCCTAGGATAGAGAAAAAAGGGAAAGAGTAAGTCTGGCTAGGCCCAAAGCCAGGTTAATCCTTCCTAGAAAAGGCAGTGCCTCAAGGGAGAAATCAGCAAATACTATTTCACTGATGCCAGAAAAATTATTCTGACCAGCTTCAGAACTGTGACTGGGGACGGGGAGAGAGGAAGATGGTGGACTAGTTAAAAGTAGTGTTCGTTTTCTTCCAGGTCTGCATTTTGAAATTACAACCAAATTATAAAATGATCAATGTGGAAAATCACCTGAAGTCCAGCTGATCGTAACATGTACATCTGATAATATAAAGGGAGACACATCGAAGCCGGCAGGAGGGGCAAAGTCGCGAATTGGGCTGGACCCCAACCCGCAGGTAGTGAAGGAACACAGGGAGGAGAGCAAGGCTGCAGAGGCTCTCCTGAAGGAGAGAGGGGTCCTGGTCTCATTTGGGGAATCCTCAGCCCAGGGAAGAAGAGATTCCAAATAACTCTGACTGTAAAAACCAGAGGGGATTCTGGCTGTCTGGGTGAGATGGAAGGAGACTGAAACTCTAGACGGCCCTTTGAAGGACCCGCACACAGGCTTTCTGACCTGCGGACACTCCCCTGGAACACCGGCAGTGGGTCAGAGTCTGCCGCGGGATTCATTCTGAGAAAGTCTGCATTACCTGGAGCCAGAACGAGGGCTGGAAGGGCAGCCACCATTGCGCCTTACTGGGCAATCTACAGACCAAGCCACCTTGACTGGGCAGACCCCTTCCACAGGGCCATTAGGAAAACACAGTCCTGAGGAGATCAGGCTGCCCCACCCAAGCTGCAGATTACCAGGAGCTTTTGTTGCTGGATGGCTGTCACACCCTGTGCAGGTTCAGGGCCAAGCATTTGCCACTGGCAGCCAGCATGGGTAAGCCAAGCATTTCTGAGGCGAGGTCAGGCAGATCACTGTGCCAACAGGAACTTGGGCAGATCTCAGGAATCTGTGGGCCGGTCCCAGACAGCAGATGGTCTTGCTGTGAATGGTTACCAAAGTTGCAGCAAGACTGAGGTTGTATGGATCTGATTGCCACTGTCTTCCTGAGACACTGCCCCACCTTCCCCACAGATTGCCCAGGAGGCCCACTGACAGTGAACTGCCACAGCCCTGCCTGCCCCACTCCCAATCCACACAGGCAAAAAACTTTGGCTAGCACAGTTCTGGAATTGCACAGAAATCAGTGCAGACAGACCATTGCTGCCTGTATGAGCTGTAATATCTCTTGGAGGATCGTAGGGGTCTGTACTGGCCTGAGGGTCCTTGACTTTCTGAGCTCTTGCCCCATCCAATACACAAAGTGCCCGCTACACATTGATAGGCAGCTGCCCCTGCCCTGGGGTGGCCCAAGGTGGGCAGCAGCTGACCTTGCTATGATTGGAAACTTGTACAGGGAGCTACAGAGACAGTGCTGACACGTAAACTGACACTGCAGTGGCAGGGGGAAATTTACTCAATAGACCCGGAGACTCCTGGGGTCCCTGCGCCACCCAACACGCCTATCACCCAGAGGCTCTTCCAGTTCCAGAGACTTACGGGCAACTGACAGGCAGTGTCAGACCTGGAGGAGCACTGGTCCCTCTGCTAAACTGCCAGAGATCAGGGACGGGAGAAAACTGACCACTGCCTACAGCATTGTCTCTTCCACTTACCTATAGTTCCAGCATAGGCAACAACCATCTGCGGATCGCTTGTAGTTCCCACCAGGTACCTTGAGCAATCAAAATCAGCAGCTGACCTTGGCCTATGGGGGAGCCCTTCCCGAGGGGCCACGAAACCAATGCAACCTGAGGTTGGCATCAGAACACAACATAGCAACTCCTGACTAGCCCCATTAGCAGTATACACAAAGGGTGGTTGCAACAAGTACACAAGCCTGCTAGGGCAAATCCCATTCAGTGGGGTCAGCCCCACACAGCAACTCTTACCCTGTGGGTGCAGCCAGTTCTCACAGTTGGTAAGCCTGAGCGTTAATCCCATACACTGATGTGCTAACAACAATAAGGCTTGGTGACAACAGAAGATCACGTACAACCCATACAAGATCACATCTAGAGCCCCCGGCATAGGGATCAGGGAGAGTGCACCATTGGGTCACATAGGACACCTTCCACATTAGGCCATCTGGCCAAGGCCAAGAGATGAAACATATATTCCTGACACATAAAAATAAACACAGAGAGGCTAATAAAATGAGAAAACAAAGAAACATGCCACAAATGAAACAACAGGAGAAAACTCCAGAAAATAAGCTAAATGAAATGGAGGCAAGCAACCTACCAGAGACAGAGTCAAAATAAGTTATAAGGATGCTCAATGAACTTATAAGGAGAATGGATGAGCACAATGAGAATATCAACAGAGAGACAGTAAGCATAAAAAGGACATAGAAACCAAAAAAAGAACCAGACAGAAATGAAGAATACAATAACTGAAATGAAGAATACACTAGAAGGATTTAACAGTAGACTGGATGAAGCAGAAGATTGAATCAATGAACTGAAAGACAAGGTAGCAGAATACACCCAATCAGAACAACAAAAAGAAAAAAGAATTTTAAAAATGAGATAGTTTAAGAGACCTCTAGGACAACATGAAGTTAACAATATCTGGATCATAGGAGTACCTGAAGGAGAAGAGAGAGAGCAAGGGATTGAGAATTTATTTGAAGAATAATGACAGAAAACTTCCCTAACCTGGCAAAGGGAATTAGACATACAAGCACAAAGATTCTGTAACAAGAGGAATTCAAACAGACCCACACCAAGACACATCATTTAAAATGCCAAAGTCAAAGACAAAGAGAGAATCTTAAAAGAAGCAAGAGAAAGGAAGTAGTTACTTACAAGGGTACCCCCATAAGAATGTCTGCTGATTTTTCAATGGAAACTTTGCAGGTCAGAAGGGACTGGCAAGAAATATTCAAAGATATGAAAAACAAGAATCTACAACCACGAATCTCTACCCAGAAAGGCTTTCAATTAAAACGAAGGTGAGATAAAGAGCTTCCCAGATAGGAAAAAGCTTAAGGAATTATCACCAACAAGCCAGTATTATGAGAAATGTTAAAGGGACTTCTGTAAAAAGAGAAGGGATAAAAAAAATAGAAATAACAAATTCGAATAATAAAATGGCTGTAACTATATTCCTATAGTAATCACTTTAAATGTAAATGGATTAAATGCTCAATCAAAAGACATGGGTCGCCAAATGGATAAGAAAACAAGACCCATGCATATGCTGTCTACAAGAACCCACTTTAGATCAAATGACTCACAGACTGAAAGTAAAGGGATGGAAAAAGATTTTCATGCAATGGAAATGGAAAAAAAAAAAAAGCCGGGTAGTGATACTTATATCAGATAAAATAGACTTTAAAACAAAGACTATAATAAGAGACAAAAAAGGGTATTACATAATAATAAAGGGCTCGATAAATCAAGAGGCCATAACCCTAGTAAACATATACGCACTCAACAGAGGAGCACCTACGTACATAAAGCAATTATCGATTTGCATAAAAGGAGAGATCAGCAGTAATACACTCATAGCAGGAGAATTTTAACACCCCATTGACACCAATGGACAGATCTTCCAGCCAAAGAATCAACAAGAAAACAATAGACCTAAAAGACACAGGAGACCAGATGGATTTAACAGTTATTTTCAGAGCATTTCACCCTAAAGCAGCAAAATAAACATTCTTCTCAAGTGCACATGGAACATTTTCCAGGAGAGACCACATGTTAGGACACAAACAAGTCTCAATAAATTTAAGAAGACTGAAATCATATCAATCATATTCTCTGATCACAATGGTATGAAACTACAAATCAACTACAAGAAAAAAAACTAGAAAATACACAAACACATGGAGGATAAATAACATGCTACTAAACAACAATAAATGGGTTATTAATGAGATCAAGGAAGAAATCAAAAGATACCTAGAAACAAATGAAAATGAAAACACAATGACTTAAACTTCATGAGACACAGCGAAAGCAGTCCTAAGAGGGAAATTCATAGCAATATAGGCCTACCTCAAGAAACAAGAAAAAGCTCAAATAAACAATCTAACCTTACAATTAAAAGAATTAGGAAAAGACCAGCAAACAAAGCCCAAAGTGAATAGAAGGAAGGAAATAATAAAGATTAGAGCAGAAATAAACAAATTAGAGTCTAGAAAAACAATAGAAAATATTCATGAAACCAAGAGGTGGTTCTTTAAGAGGATAAACAAAATTGACAGACTCTTAGCCAGACTCATCAAGGAAAAAAGAAAGAGGACTCAAACACATAAAATCAAAAATGAAAGAGGATAAATAACTATGACTCCATAGAAACACAAAAGAGCATAAGAAAATACTATGAACCATTATATATCAACAAATTGGAAAATCTGGAAGAAATGGACAGATTCCTAAAAGCAATCTCCCAAGACTGAGTTAAGAAGAAACAGAGAAACTGAACCGACCAATTACCACCAATGAAATAGAATCAATAATCAAAAACCTCCCCCAAAGCAAAAGTCCTAGATCAAATGGCTTCATGGGAGAATTTTACCAAACATTCAAAGAAGAATTAACACCTATTCTTCTCAAACTATACCAAAAAATTCAAGAAGAGGAAAGCTCTGCTCCGGAACTCCTTTTATGAAGCCATCATTACCTTGATTTCAAAACTAGACAAAGACATTACAAAAAAAGGAAAACTATAGGCTGATATCTCTTATGAACACTGATGCAAAAATCCTTAACAAAATACTAGCAAACTGAATTCAGCACTATATTAAAAATATCATATACCATGATCAAGTTGGATTTATTTCTGGGATGCAAGGTTGGTACAATAGTCACAGATCAATTAATGTGATACACCACATTAACAAATTGAAAGATAAAAACCATATGATCATATCAACAGATGCAGAAAAAGCATTCGACAAAATTCAACATCCATTTATGATAAAAACTCTCAGCAAAATGGGAATAGAAGGAACATACCTCAACATAATAAAGGCCATATATGACATACCTACAGCTAACATCATGCTCAACGGGGAAAACTAAAAGCATTTTCCTTAAGAGCAGGAACAAGACAAGGATGCTCACTTTTACCACTTCTCTTCAACATTGTATTGGAAGTCTTAACCACAGCAATAAGACAAGAAAGAGGAATAAAACTGGGAAGAAGTAAAACTCTTGTCATTTGCTGATGACATGATACTTATATATAGAGAACTCTAAAAACTCCATCCAAAAAAAGCATTAGAACTGATCAATGCATTCAATAAAGTAGCAAGTAACAAAATAAATATTCAGAAGTCAGTGCCATTTTTATTTAACAATAATGAACTTTCAGAAAGAGAAATTAAAAAACAACCCCATTTACAATTGCGTTGAACACTATAAAATATCTGGAAATCAAATCAACCAAGGAGTTAAAAGACCTGTCCTCAGAAAATTTTAAGTCATTGAAAAAAGAAATTGAAGAAGATACAAACAAATAGAAGCATACACCGTGCTCATGGGTAGGAAGAATCAACATCATTGAAATGGCCATACTACCCAGAGCAATCTATAGATTCAATGCAATCCCTATCACAATACAAATGACAGTTTTTCAGAGAGCTAGAACAAATAACCCTAAAATGAACGTGGAACCATAAAAGACCCCAAATATCCACAGCAATCTTGAGAAAGAAGAACAAAGTTGGAGGGATAACAGTACCTGATATCAAACCACATTACAAGGCTACAGTAATCAAAACAGCATGGTACTGGCATAAAAACAGATACATTGATCAATGGAACAGAATAGAGAGCCCAGAAATAAATCTATGCCTATGTGCTCACTTAATATATGACAAAGGAGGTAAGAATATACAATGGGGAAAAGACAGTCTTTTCAATAAGTGGTGCTGGGGAAATTGGACAGATACATGCAAAACAAAACGAAACAAAACAAAACAAAACAGGATCACTTTCTTACACCATATAAAAGAACAGACTCAAAATAAATTAAAGACTTAAATGTAAGACCTGAAACCATGAAGATTCTAAAAAAAAAACATTGGTAGTAAACTCTCTGATATTATTAACAGTAATTTCTTTTTGGATATATCTTCCTGGGCAAGGGAAACAAAAGAAAAAAATAAGTGGGATTACATTAAACTAATAACTTTTTGTATGGCAAAGGAAACCATCAACAAAACAAAAAGACAGCCGATTGAATGGGAGAAGATATTCACTTATGATACATTTGATATGAGGTTAATATCCAAAATATATAAAGAACTCATATAACTCAACAACAAAAAACCAAACAATCCAATTAAAAAATGGACAGAAGACCTGAACAGATACTTCTCCAAAGGAAAAATACAGATGGCTAACAGACATATGAAGAGATGCTCAAGGTCACTAATCATTAGAGAAATGCAAATTAAAACCATAATGAGCTATCACCTCACACCTGTCAGAATGGCTATCATCAATAAGTCAAAGAACAACAAGTGCTGGCGAGGATGTGGAGAAAAGGGAACTGTCATACGTTGTTGGTGGGATTTCAAATTGTACAGCCGCTATGGAAAACAATCTGGAGGTTTCTCAAAAAATTAAAAATGCACATACCTTTTGACCCAGCAATTGTGCTTCTAGGTAGTTATCCAAAGAAAACCAAAAGCAATAATTTGTAAAGATCTATACACCCCAATGCTCATGGCAGCACAATTTACAATAGCCAAGATACGGAAGCAACCAAAATGTCCATCAACAGATGATTGGATAAAGAAGTTATGGTTCATATATACAGTGGAATATTATTCAGCCATTAAAAAAATGACATCCTACCATTTGCAACGACATGGATGGACCTAGAGGTTATTATGCTGAGTGCAATAAGTCAGACAGAAAGATAAATACCACATGAGTTCACTTATATGCGGAATCTAAGGAACAAAAAGAACAAACTAATCAAAAACAGACTCACAAATATAGTCGGACAATTTGGGGGTTTGGAGAATGGGGTGAAGGGTTAAAAGAAGTACAAATTAGTAGCTGATAGACAATCATGGGGATGGGGAGCACAACATAGGGAATGCAATTAGTATTAATATACTGGCTAGGTGGAAAGCCAGAGGAGAGGAGGAGAAATTAGGGGGATCATTTTACAAACTATATAAATGACTAATCAATGTACTGTATACTTGAAATTAATTAAATAAAAAAAAAAATTAAAAAAGAAAAACACGACAGTGACCCGGGAACAGAAAGTTAAGAAAACAGGTCTCTGAGAATCAGATGCTGTTGTGAACCATCTCTCCTATACCCAAGTGTGCAAACACAGAGACACACACACACACACACACAGACAGACATGTACACACAGGCGTGCATGTCACCACAATTTCAGGGCCATCTAACGCCAAGTTTGTCCACAGACCATAGCGGGAAAACGCTTCTATGAAGCTGGCCTACGCCCCCAGCCAGATCTTTGGCCATGTTCTCCCCAATACCTGCAATTTACTTCTTCCTTTACAGTGAGTCACATCTCAAAGGACCACTGACTACCCCAACCTCATCTCTGCAATCACTCCATTTCAGAAACACATATAAGTCCCTCTGCTCTTAGTATAAAAGAACAGGATCGGAAATATGTCTTTTTCTTTTTGAAAATGTAGTAAGCACCTAATATCACAGCATTGGCCAGAAAAATTAAAAATGTAGAAAAGAAAAGGTTTCAAAACAAATATACTTTCCTACCTCTTTGTACTGAGTCCATTAGTTCCTGAACTCCAAGGGAAAACATATAATCACTTTCCTTTGTACAGATAAAGGGAGGCTTTTTGACTTCAGCATGACAGATGTCTGGGACACATCACAGAACAGTCTTAGAGCCTAAGCTGACTCTTCCTAGACAGATAGACTAACACCTACCTCAGGGGTACTCATAGGAACAAGGGAACAAGGTGGAGCAGAATATAACTGCAGAACCTGCAATGTGCCCCAAATGCCAGGCCAAGAGGCTCATTCCTTCTTTCTGCTCCACACTGCACTGTGTGCTCCTAGGATTCAGTGTGCCCAATGGCTGCTTCCTATAGATCAACCAACTCCAAAGCTGGTGCTGTCCTTATCAGATAAGAGGCTTGCTGCTGGCCCATGACCCTGAGTATAATCAGAAAGGCATTTCTTCCTCAAGACATTTGATTTCCATTGGCAGTAAAAACAGTTAAAACAGACACACAAATCTATATACCTAAATGACCCACACAGCAGCCTTTTTTTCTGTGTGAAGGTGCCTGCTGGCACCTACAAGTATAATACAGGACAGGGAGTAGAGGGCTGAGAGAGCCTGGAGATCTCGTGAAGACAAGGGAGGAAGAGTGCCAGAGGAAAAGAAACTCTGGGAAGATGTCGGATGTTAAGGAATTAGGATTTTGAAGCATCCAGAACTTCTAGGCCAGAGGATGAGGATGGGCAGCTGGAGTGGAACAGAGGTGAAGGTCTCTGAAGATGAAGTCATCCAAATAATTGGGAAGCTTGGGTTTTGAATGGATTATCCATGTGGATGCTGGAGTTATTCAGAATGGTGATGGATTTGGTGTGAAGATGAAGATCATTATGGGGCCACTTTTCAGGACTATGGGGGAAATGATCAAACTAGCAAAGGAGGGAAGGAAGGACACAGGGCAGGATGGTGAGGGTGTAGCCTGCCCACTAGGCCAGCAGGAATGAACATGGGTAGAGATCCTCATGGGGCAGGTCCCATCAAGGTAGAGGGAAATTTCTTCCCCTTGGATGGCGGTCCTATAGATGTCAACTTAAAGAGCCAGAGGCACAAAGCCAATTTAGGCACAGCTTTGTGGATTTTTTGCTAAATCGCAAAGAGAAATTTATGGGAACTTTCAGCATCTTTTACAAGACCAACTCAGATCCATCTCAGCAGAAGAGGTTAGAGGAAGCCCTTCTAAATATGTATTTGCATCACATACACTTACACATTTTTAAATCTCTTTTAATCTTATAAGTATAGATTTCTATGAGAAATCCCTATGGAATTCTGTCTCAGTTCTAGATTTTCTAAATCTTTCTTTATTGTTTACATCAAACAGGCTGCTCTCACTGATTCAGACAGTGACATGATGGATATTCTCCAGGCACCTCTCTGGCTCTGAGTTGCGCCTATTAGGTTGAACTGTGTGGCTGCATGTACAAGTTCCTTTGTTGTATGGCTTCTGCTTGGTTCTGACCAATGGGGAGTCATGGAAATATACTGGAGGGTCAGAGGAGAATGAGGCTAGGGTGTGTGTATCTCTGTGTCCTTTCCATTGGCCAGTGGCTGCTATGTTCCTCTATCCAGACCTGCAGCTCCAGCCAGATGGCCTTCTCTTAAAGTTATAGGTTCAGCTCTCCCAGGTTTCTGAGAAAATCCCTATACCTCCTGCTCCTTTAGGCTTAGAGTGATCATTACTTCCTACTATTGCTAGTCCTGAGGTGCTTCACTGTCCCTTTATGGTTTTGTATAACCCTGCCCACAACTGGTGAATAAATTCTTCATTAAACTCTGCTCAATCCCATTTGTGTGTTCCATCTCTTTCCGTCAGGATCCTGGACTTACCCAGTAGTTATATCTTCAGAGGATATTTAGGCCAATTCACAGTAAAAAATGAGTGGTTATTAATTTGTATAGTTTTTTCTAATAACAAAAACATATTTACTTGATTAAGTTGAAGGACTGAACATAAGTTTTGCTATCCTCCTTACCCAAATTTGAGGGTATGGAAAGACAATCTTTTAACTTTTTGTTCTGAAATAAATTTTTAGACTTCAGAAGAGTTCCAAAGTTAATACAGAAGTTTTTCTTGTATATCTTTCACCCAGATTCTCCTGAGGTTAACATCTTATATAACAATAGGACAATCACAAACTAAGACATAACACTGGTTGAACACTACTGACTAAATGACAAGTATTTGATCTTCCACAGTTTTTCCACTAATGTCCTTTTTCTGTTTCAGGAAATAAATCAGGATCACCATTGCATTTAGTCATCACTCACTATCTCCTTAGTCTCCTTCGATCTGTGATAGTTCCTCACCTTTTGTTATTTTTCATGATCTCGACCCTTTGAAGAGCACTGGTCAAGTATTTTGTAGGACGTCCCTCAATTTTGAGTTTTGCCTGTTTTTTCCTCATGGTTAAACTAAGGTTATTGGTTTTGAGGAAGAAGACTCCAGACATGAACTGCCCTTCTCTTTGCATGGTTCGGGGGGGGTGCATGATACCAACATGGCTGAACACAGGTGATGTTAACCTTGGTCACTGAGGAAAGTGGTGTCTGCCAGGATTTTTCCACTGTAAACTTAACTGTTTTTCCCCTTCCTATGCTCTGTTAGTTAGAAGTAAAGTCATTAGGTTCCAGTCCACACTCAAGGGCAGGGGAATTGAGCTTCGGCCCTAGAGGACAGCATATCAAAGATTTGAAGACATATGCTAAAACTACCACAGAAATTCATAAATAATTGGGGAGATATTTCGAGGCTATGCAAAGATCCTATTTCTTCTTAAAGTGCCACCCACTAATTCATCAGTGGATTCTGCCTGCAATGGGATCACTGTGGCATTCTAATGGTGATTTTATATTCCATCATTCCATATTTATTAATTAAAAATTTTCTCGAAGATAGAGTTGTCCCTTCTCCTCCATTTATTTACTGGCTTAAATCATTTATTTATATGGTATGCATGGACTCATGAGTTATTTTATGAGGTCATATACAATACTATTTATTTTGTTGCCAAAATTGTTCCAGCTGGGAACAATTGTGGGGACTGGGAACTCTTTCAGGTTGGTTCATGCTTCCAACATGCCCTCATCCTTTTAGCTCTTCCTTACTTTATGGCACTGTCAGATATTCCATATTCATCTTGTATTCTAAACCCCAGCCGTAGAATGAGCCATTTTCCCAAGGATGCCAGTTCTTTTTATTGGAGAATGGTATCAGAAATCAAGGTCTGGGTACTAGTCATGCTAGGTGCTACTAAGATGGTACTGTGTCTAGATTCTCTTAGTGGATGGAGAAATATATGTATGTACATAGGAAATTATTATGTAATCAACAATAATGACTAATTTCTAACCCATGTATGCACACATATCCATATTTATTTTGTATCTATCTGCATACATATTAAAATAAACGAGTTCATACTAATTTCTGTCTCCAATCCAGTATCACAGGTTTCATTCCAGCATTTAGGAGACAGTTTCAAAAATGTACAAGAGTGCTGGAAAACAATCTACAAGTGTAACATGTTGTGTCGCGTTTAAATCTAGACCCACAGAGTCAATCGAGATTAATTACGAGCCTTTATTAGCCAGCCGGCGACTGATTCTCCCCACTAGAGAATCAGCCTTCATTAGCCGGCCAGAGACTGACCCTCCCCTCTAGAGAGTCAGCCACGAGCCTCTGGAGGAGGCAGCTTATAAAGCCCAAAACTACGTCTTGGTTGGCCATGATCAAGCAAGCAAGCAGATTACAAAAGCAAAAGTTAGCTGTTAGCATCTAGCACAAAGAAACATGGTTTCAGGTGGACAGCTATGTTATCTGTACTCCAGCAGCAATATTGTTCTATTTTTCTTCTTGGGAGCCCTGGAGCTATTTTTCTCTTAGGTAGCTGGCACCTGGAGATATCACTCTCTGCCCTGTACTTGGGGCTGACTCACTGAGGAATTGATACCAATAACCATAACAACGTATTTTCTAAAGTAGTAACGGCCAGAATAAAGAGGGGAGATGTGAACAAGGAAGATATTATTGAAATGCATTTTTACATTGTTAACAATAACGCATTAAGAAAAATCCTGGCCAATGAAAAACAGATGATTTATGTAGACAGAAGAACTCATAACAAAAAATGAAGGCAGGAAAGGTCTACTGCATGAAGCAGAGGTGGTCCTGGGGACAATGGGAACAGAAGGGAGTCTGGGACAACTGAAAGGGTATTTAGTGCAGAAAGCACAGCAGAGTTTCATGGAGAATTGGCCTTCTTCCGTTGCCTGCCTGGTTTGTGCCAACAATAGGCCGGCCACCTGTCTCCAATCAGAAGCTGTGAGTGTGTGTTGTGCCAAAAGGCAGAGCAGTGCCATAAGGGGGACACAGAGCCCCCGGATCCGTAAGGCCAGTTACTGGCATATATCTACAGGCAACACATTCTGACTCTTCCCTCAATTACCAGAGGTAACCTGCTCTAACGAAAGGCAGTGTTCACAGTTAAACAGTAAGAGGAAGTCCAAAATAAAATGATGCTTAACCAACCAAGAACCACGCGCCATCTAAAGTAGCTTCAATCATGAAAAAGACTCATCAAACTCAATAAATGTAAGCACAAACATCTAAGGAAAGAGTGAAAAACAGGAAAATGATTCTAAATAGGATATGACTTTCCCACAGCATAGGAAATATATAGTCAATACTATTGTAAATGGAATGTATGGTGTCAGATGGGTACTACTTTTATCAAGACGATCACTTGGTAAAATATATAAATATTTAATCATTATGTTGTACACCAGAAACTAATATAATATTGTATGTCAATCATAATTGATAAATAAATTTTAAATAAGACTCTATAGCAAATAAATCGAGAGGTGTGAGAGAATGGTTTTCAAAAATAAAAAGACAATTTAAAATTCTAGAAAGTACAAACTCAAACTCTAAATTTAAAACAAAACACAAAAACAAGGAAAATATCCTCATTAGATGAACTGAATAGCATAGAGAGACATGAACAGTGAATCAGAGATGAAAAATCAAGTAGAATTATTTTCCCAGAATGAAGAACAACTGGAAAGACATATGAAGAGTATGAAAACAAAGTTAAGAAACTCAGAAGGTAGATCTGGAATCTGCAATGTGCATCAAATAAGAGAGAGAGAGAGAGAGAGAGAGAGAGAGAGAGAGAGAGGAGAGAGAGAGAGAGATTGAGAGAAAATGAATGGAAATATCAGAAACCATAAAAATATCATAGTATTTTCATAAAGCTGAAGACAAAATGTCTTTAGATTAAAAAAAGAACTTATATATATACATATATATGTGTAACACACACATATATATTATACATATATATACACATATATATGTATATGTATATGTGTGTGTGTGTTATACATTACATGTGTGTAAAGGAAAAAATGTCCATGTCAGAAACAGCACGGAGTAATTTCAGAACATAGATGATAAAGAAAAAAATTGCAAAAAAGTCAAGATTGAAAGATAGAAAAACAGACTACCTAAAAGAAATGAGACTTAAAAAGACATGAGACTTCTATCAGCAATAATGGGTATGAGAAGACACTGAAAACAAACCTTAATACTGAGAGAAAAATAGTTTGAACATTGCATTCTCTAACCAGCCAGGCTGGAATTCATTTGTGAGGATAAAGTAAAGTATCAGCTATACTGCAAATGTCCCAAAATTTCACCACCCAACAAATCTTATCTGAAACAATTACTAGAGAATGGACTCAAGGTAAATGAACAAAAAATATTAAAAGAAAGCTGAAGGGCAGTAAACATCAGAAAGATGAAGACTGGGAAAACTCTAATCCTTTGTTCTTCCAAGGAAACATTGAATTAACAACAATGAATTGACCAAAATAGCTTTGTAGGAGCTCTATAAACCAGTTAAGGATTTGTAGCAACCAAGCAAATGCCCAACCAAGAAAAAGACTTACAAAATGGTAGGAAATTTCATAGCATTTTTCCTCACCCTTGCCCCATTCTCTCCCTGGTACAGTGCAGCATGGTCATGGGAAGCTGCCCATTCTTGATTCCTCTCATGATAGAAGGAAAAGAAGTAACATCAAGGCCCCACAAACTCTTCTGAAACAACTGAAGAGAAAACCTTTCTAAGCTCATTCTATGAGGACAGCTTTGCACTGACACGAAAGACAAAAGATACTGCAAGAGATGAAAATCACAGACTACTATCCCATATAAATATCAGTTCAAATATCCTCAATAAGAACTAGCAAACAATTCAATAGCACATTGAAATTATACACCATGACCAAGTGAGATTTATTGCTAGAATGTAAGGATGGTCCAACATATGAAAATCAATCAAAATGAAACTATACATTAACAAAATGAAGAAAAATCAATTGTACAATGACCTTAATTGATGCAGAAAAACATTTGACAAAATTCAACACCTTTTCATAATAAAAACATTCAACAAACCAGGAATAGAAGGAAATTACCCCAACATGTAAAAAAAGCCATATATGAAAAACTTACAGTGAACATCATACTCCTGGTAAAAGACTGAAACTTTTCCTCTAAGATCAGGAAAGAGGAGGATGCCTACTTTCATCACTTTTACTCAACATAATCCTGGTAGTCCTAACAAGGGCAATTAAGCAAGAAAAAGAAATAAAAGTGGTCAAATCGGAAAAGAAATAAAATTATCTCTGTTCATATCACATGATCTTATATAGAGAAAATCCTAAAGATCCCACAAAAAACTTGAACTTATAAAGCAATTCAACAAAGTTGCAGGATTCAAAATCAACACAAAGAAAACTGTTGCATCTCTCTAAACTAACAATAAAAGAATAAAACACTTAGGAAGTAACTTGATGAAGGAGAGGAAGACTTGTATGCTTAAAATGTTACCGAAAGAAATTAAAGAAGATGCCAATAAATGGAAAGACATCCTGTGTTCATGGACTGGAGAAACTTAATATTGTTGAGATATATTACTTAAGAAATCTACAGATTTAATGCAATCCCTGTCAAAAACACAATGCGAAAATTAAAAAAAAAAACCCATTCTAAAAATATGATATCTCGAGACAAAAGCCAAAAGAATAGTAAAAAGAACATGATTTGAGGTCTCACACTTTCTGATGTTAAAACTTATTACAACGCTATAATAATCAAAGCAGTATGTACTGCCATAAAGACTGGCACCTAGACCAAAGGACTAGAACATAAATAAACCCTTGCATATATAGCCAAATGATTTTGACAAGTATTCCAAAACAATTCAACTAGGAAGGGATAGTTATTTCAACAAATGGTGTTGAGAAATCTGTATATCCACATGCAAAAGAATGAAGTTGGATCCTTACCTAATACTATATACAAAAATTAACTCAAAATGGATCAAAGACCATTAGCTCTAAACATTAGAGCTAAAACTGTAAAATCCTTGGAAGAAACTTAGGTGAAAAGCTTCATGACCTTAGATTTGGTCATTGATTTCTTGGGCTATGACACCAAAGGCACAGGTAACAAAAAATAAAAATATATAGCTGGACTACATCAAATCTAAAAACTTTTGACCGGGGTTAATATACAGAATGTTAGAGAAATTCAACAGCTCAACAACCAATAAATAAACAACTCCATTAAAAAATGTGCAAAATACTTGAATAGACATTGCTCCAAGAGAAAAAAACAAATGGCAAAAAGCATATGAAAAGATGCTCAATATCATTAGTCATAGGGAAACGTAAATAAAAAAGCACAATGAGATACCACTTTACATCAATTAGGATGGCTACTGTCAGAAAAAAAGGTGGGGGGAATAAGTGCTGAGGAGGATATGGGGAAATTAGAAACCCTCATACATTGTTGATGTGGATGTAAAATGGTGCAGCCACTATGTAAAACAGTATGGATGGAGTATCTCAAAAAAATTAAAAAATAGAATTAAATATATGATCTACCAATTTTACTTGTGTGTGACTGAGACAGCATAGGGACTTGGACCCTGGGCCAAAGGAATGCCTGAAGGACAGGAGGAGCACTGGATAAACTAACTACAAGAATGCCACCACCCCCATCATTTCCTATGCAAAAATGCAGTAGTTGATTTTATCTCCCTTCTAACAGCTTGCTTTCTTGCAGATGTCCAAAAACACTGTTCTGGTCGCAGTTGATCAAGATTTGACTGCTATATACGACCTTCCTGGTTGGCGATAACGAGCATTCCACATCTTGCTCCTAAGCACAGGCGCAAACATATTTACTGGGCAATGCAGCTGGAAAAGAAAGTCACCTGACCCTGAATGGGATGATTCCAAAAGCTCCCTTTTACAAAAAGCTGGCTTTGTCCCCAGCTTATAAAAGCAGCCCAAGCAGAGCCAGCCCCCAAGTCAGTTCGGAGGACCTTCTTTTCCTCTGTGCTGCCTCCCTTGTGCTCAAGCATAGTTTAATAATCTTGTCTGGAAATTTTTCTGGGGTTTTCCTCTTGATTTCTATGTTGGAGACCCAAGAACAATAATGCTGGTCACGTCATGTATACCCCAGAACTCAAAAGCAGAGTCTCCAAGAGATATTTATATACCTATGTTCATAAAGCAATATCCAAAAGCAGGTGAAACTATAACTTGACTGGAACTGCATGCAAACTTCATTTCTTAATACAGTTTTCCGCCCCACCCCTTGATTAAGCCTGGTCTTGCCCAGTAATGGCACTGTGACTCAGTTACCTTCCCCACCTTTATTCTCACACCTTTTGTAGGCCTTGCTGTTTTAATCAGCCTCAGGACATAAAATTTATTGAGCCTCAGGTCCTATAATCACGAGGACAATAAGTTTTAGTTACACTAAGAATAAACTTAGCCTAGATGTTTCAGTTCCAGACCCATCGAGGCAGAACAACCCACCGGCTATGGGGCCAGAATGGGATGTTGCCATGGCTGATTCTAGAACCAAAACACGATGATTAATTACCCTCAACTCCCTTGGTTTCCATGTCTACTGACTTTTCCCTATATAATCTGTACTCTGAAATACCTGGGGAGCCAGGTTGTTGAAAGCATAGTTCACCTGTGTCTCTGGGACTTGTGACTCTCTAAAATTAAATCCTTATTTTCTTTGCTGCAAAAAACTGCACGACTCTTCTTTTGACTCAGATGTACACAGGCAGACAAGCCCTTTTTTCTATAACACAACCAAACATCCACTGATGAATGAATGTATAAACATAATGACACTGAAAAAATTCCTATGGCCTACTGATGTTGTAGACATTAAAACATGGTAGCACAATGCATTACAAATACTAACCATTGTTACAATTGCCTATAGTATTCAGTATAGTAACATGCTGTGTAGGTTTTGTAGCTTAGGAGCTGTAAGGGAACAGAATTTGGTTACCCTAAAATGTGTCTATGTAACATAAGAATCATTTTAGGTTGATTAATTTTAAGAAATAGCAGACATGGAAGAAAGCTCTGAAAACCAAGTAGAAATTACATTTACATTTTGTAAGAGAACTTCATTGTAAGGTCTTCTCTCTCTTACTGTACCAGGACAAAGGGGAATGACCTTCATCTCTAGAAACTCTTAATTGATGCAGAAGGCAATGACAAAATTGCATTAAAAACCTTCTCTGTGTGCTTTTCCGGTAACCTTTCATAAATGACTTCCTGCTTTCCTCTGTATCTTCTTCTCCTCTTCAGCTGCAGCTGGTATTTTAAAGTGGTGGCTTCAGCCACTTTGGTAAGTAACTCAGTCTTCCTGGGTCTCTCGCATGTATACAGGAGATATACACATGTTATTAAACTTTTGTTTGTTTATTCTCTTTGAGAATCTTGCCTTATGTTACAGGGATACTTCAGCCAAGAATCCAAATAGGAGAGGATAAAATTATTTTTTCCTCCTCTCACAGAAACAGGCTATACCACATAGCCTTAGATGTGTAGTGCGGGATGAAACAGGGGTCACACTGAGAAACTGAGAGGAGGCTGTAATGTGGCCTTACAAACTCAGAAGAATGAAAAATACCACACCATATAGGGGGTCTGCACATAAAACTTCCCAACTAAAAGTGAGTCATGGCGGGATTAGTCAATCCTAGGCCTGTAGCTTCTTTAACAAAAGTCCATCTTTACCTAAGTGAGCCTATTGTCCTTTTGCCTCTAAGCTAACATACCTTTCAAATATCAGAGTAATCTTTTCCTGAGCCTGAAGGCACTACAGCCAGAGCAGGAGACCATAGGACTCTCCATTGTTATTTTGTTGCTGGCATACCACCTCTGTGTTGTAATTGTTTAGTAACTATCCTGTAGCCACCAATGTAAAAGAAATGTGTATCTCTCCGTTTCATTTCTTATCCAATCCTAGATAACATCCCACTGTGCTTTCTCCCACCCCTTAATTTAGCACCAATGGATTTCATGCAACCTTTCTTAAGTCTCTTTCTATTATTCTAATGTATAAAAATAAGCTGCAAAACTGCCATTCTCAGGAGGATTTTCTTAATTCCTTGAGATTTTGTCAATTTGGCTCAAATAAACTCATAAAAATTCTCTACAGATTTGGATGTTTCTTACATTGACAGTAGTATGCTATACCCTCTAGGTTTGTGTAAGTACACTCTGCGACGTTCACACAATGAAGAAATAGCCTAACAATGCATTCGTCTGAACACATCCCAATCTTTAGGTAGTGTGTGACTGTACACACAATGGAATATTATTCAGCTTAAAAAAAGAAAGAAATTCTGAAACATTGTACAACATAGATGAACCTCAAGGGCATTATGTTAAATAAAATAAGCCAGTCACAAAAGGACAAATACTGTGTATAATTCTATTGGTATGAGGTACCTAGAGTAGAAACAGAAAATAGAACTGTGGTTGCCAGGGGCTGGGGATGGAAGTAATGAAGAGTTAAATGTTCAGTGAGTACAGTTTTGGTTTGGGAAGAAGAAGTTCTATAATGGATGGTGGTGATGGTTGCCCAACAATGTCACTGAACTATACACTTAAAAATGGTTACGATGCTAAATTTTACATTATGTGTATTTTACAATAATTTAAAATATTATAAAAGACCCTTAGGGGGATGAAAGGCCAAGTTACAAAATGGGAGAAAATTTTTACAAACAACATATCTGACAAGACTGATACATAGAATTTATAAAGGACTCTCAGAACTCAACAGTAGAGTTTGGAGAAACAAGGTGGAGTGAGAGACATCCCAAGATCTCTCTCTTTGAAACAACAATAAGCTGAACAGCTAAAACTCAACGAAAAGCACAGAAACTGCACACCAGCATGTCTGAGTGTGAGGTCTGCGCAAAGAGCTACCACAGGTCAGACCCTCGGGTGTTGGGCAGTGGACGGAAGAAATAAAGAAGCTGCCTATCGCAGCTGCCTGAGCTCCTGTAGGAAGAAGGGAAGAGGAGAAGGTGTGGCGAGTTCCCTGAACAGCCCTGCCTGGGAGTGCTGTGAGCTCCACGAGGCTGATGAAAGGACCCAGTCATCAGAGCAGAAAGCAGAGAAGAGAGAAGGGAGAGAAACGACAGTTGAATTTTATCAGCCGTGGTTGCAAAACTAAGGCTGACCCACAGCCCACAACCCCCAATCCAGAGGGCCCCACCCCATAACCTCCGAGACTGAACACCACGGAGCCCCAGGGAATCTGAGCAAACATTACTGAAATTGTCATGAACACTGACAGGGACTGAGACTGAGGGTAGTGAGTGCAAGTAAACATCTATAAGAAAAAAGGCATTATTAAGGCTTTATATAAAGCAGGGATCCAAGAGGCTTAGACACCACCTACTGGAAACCAAAAGAAAAGCACTTTCTTTGCAGCAGGCTAAAGAGAGACCTTTATATAATCTTCTTTCTAGGAAAAAAAGCTGAATACACATCCCTTAATGTCCAGGTGGAGAAATAGTCCATTAAACACCATGAACAACCAAGGCGATAAGGCATCTCAGAAAGAAAGAGAAAAATCTCCAGAAAATAAGCTTACAGACATAGAAATATGTAACTTAGATGACAGAGAATTCAGAATGGTACTTCTGAAAAAATTCAGTGAGTTCTGAAACAAGTCACATCATCAATATCAGGAATTGAAAAAACAACTAGATGAGCAGAATGAGTTCTTTAGCAAGGAGACTGAAACCCTCAACAAGAACAGAACAGATCTTCTAGAGATAGAAAACAAAACAAAACAAAACACACACTGCAAGAGTTGAAAAATGAAGTAGCAAGCTTGGGAAATAGAGTCGACCAAATGGAGGAAAGGATCAGTGATACTGAAGAAAAAGAAATCTAGCAATAAATCAGAAGGAAGAAGAGAGAAACCAAAGAATGGAAAGTAATAAAAGAGAAATACAAGAACTAGCTGATACCATCAGGAGAGGAAGCATAAGAATAATGGGAATTCTCGAAGGCAAGGAAAAGGAGCAGGGAGTAAAAAACATTTTCAGACAAACAGTTGACAAGAATTTCCCAAATCTAAGGAATGAGCTGGAGCTTGGATTCAAGAAGTCAACAGAACACCCAATTACCTCAACCCAAAAAGGCCTTCGCCAAGACACATTGTATTAAAATTATCAAAAATCAATGACAAAGACAAAATTCAGGGCAGCCAGGGAGAAGAAGATGGTAATTTATAAAGGAAAACCCATGAGATGATCATTGGACTTCTCAGCACAGACCTTACAAGCCAGAATGGAGCGGAATCACATACTCAAACTATTAAGTGAAAGGAACTACTAGCCTAGAATAATGTATCTAGCTAAGCTCTCCTTTGGATATGAAGGAGAAATTAACACCTTTCCAGACATACAAAAGTTGAGGGAATTCTCCACTACGAGGCCTGTACCACAGGCATCAGCTCAACTAAAATAAAATGGCCAAAAAAAAAAACAACAACCATAATTTAGGAAGGAGTAAGGTGAGGCAAACAGAAGCAGGGGAGTGTAAGCCTTACTAAGAACTAGGTATTCCAAGCTTAAGCATTAAGAAGAAAATGAATGTCCAGCATACATAGGGACAAATCGAGACAATAATGACTGAAAAGGGGAGGATTCAAAGATCGAAATTCACAAAGGGGAATGGAGATAAGCCACAAGCAGAAGAAAACGGACCACCGTGTATATATATGTAAAACTAGTACTGGGAGTAATGATACTAATATCAAACAAAATAGACTTCAAAATAAAAAAGACAAAGAAATATACTGAGGGACACTTCATAATGAAAAGGGAATCATGTACCAAGAAGACATAACACTTAATATCTATGCTCCCAATCAGGGAGCCCCAAAATAGTAAAGCAGTTACTAACAGAAAAAGGGAGAAACAGACCAAAACACTATCGTAGTAGAGGACCTAATCCCCCACTGTCAGATATGGCCAGATCATCCAAACAGAAAATCAATAAGGAAATAACATCTTTAAATGACACATTAGACCAACCAGACATAATTGACATTTACAGAGCTTTCCATCCAAAACAGCTGCTTATACATTCTTCTCTAGGGCACATGGAACATTCTCAAGGATTGACCACATACTGGGACATAGAGACAGCCTCAACAAATATAAGAGGGTTGAATTTATACCAACCATGTTCTCTCATCATAATGCTTTGAAACTAGAGATCAACTGCAAAAAGAAATCAGGAAGAACCACAAACATATGGAGATTAAACAACATGCTACTGAAGAATAACTGGGTCAGAGAAGAAATGAAAGATCAAGAGACACATGAAAACAAATGATAATGATTGTACAAGATATCAAAACTTTTGGGACATGGCAAAAGCAGTCATTAAAGTAAAGTTCATATCATTACAGGCCTATCTCCAAAAACAAGAATGAGCCCAAATAACAATCTAATGCTTCATCTTAAAAAAACTAGAAAAGGAAGAACAAATGAGGCCTAAAGTCAGCAGAAGGAAATAAATAATCAAATGAGAGCAGAAATAAATAAAATTGAAAACAAACAAACAAAAAACAATAGAAAAAAAAATACAACAAGGAACTGGTTCTCTGAGGTTAATAAAATTGACAAATCTCTGGTAGACTCATTAAAGAAAAAAGAGAAAGGACACAAATAAACAAAGTCAGGGATGAAAGAGGGGAAATTGTGATAGACACCGCAGACATACAAAGGATCATACAAAAATACTATGAAAAATTTATAAACACCAAATTTAATAACCTAGAAGAAATGGACCAGTACTTAGAAAAATACAACCTTCCTAGACTGAATCAAGACGAACTGATAAATTTAAAAGACTGATCAGTAGTATGGAAATTGAAAAAATTTCAAAAACATACCAAAAATAAAAGTCCAGGACCAGATGGCTTCACCAGTGAATTCTACCAATATTCAAAGAAGATTTAATACCTATTCTCCTAAATCTTCCAAAATATTGAAGAGGAGGCAATACTTCCAACTCATTTTATGAGGCCAATATTACCCTGATACCAAAACCTGGAAAAGATCAATGTGCGCCCGGCACACACACATCACACAACACACACTTACCGACTGATACCGCTCATGAACTAAATGAACCAAATACAAATATTAAAAAGATTATACAACCATGATCAAAGTGGGCTTCATCCCAAGACACAGGGTTTGTTTCAACATACACAAATCGATTAATATGATACATCACATAAACAAATTAAGAAATAAGAATCATATAACCATATCGATAGATGCAGAAAAAGCCTTTGACAAGATACAAGCATCATTTATGACAAAACATTTAAAAAATTGGTAATAGAAGGAAAGTACCACTAATATAAAAAGGTCATATCTGAGAAATCTTCAGCCAACCTTATACTTAACGGTGAAAAACTAAAAACCTTCCCTCCAAGATCAGGAACAAGGCAAGGCTGTCCACTATCGCCACTCTTATGTAATATACTATTGGAGGTCCTATCGAGTGCAATCAGGGAAGAGAAAGATATAAAAGGCATCCAAATAGGAAACGAAGAAGTCAAAATGTCACTCGTTATGGATGCCAAGATTCTCTATATAGAAAACCCAAAAGACTCCACAAGAACACTATTAGAAACAATAAGCGAATACAGTAAAGTTTCTGGACACAAAATCAATGTTAAAAAATCCATAATGTTTCTATACTCTAATAATGGAGCATCAGAAAAAGAAATGGAAAAAATCATTCCTTTTGCAATTGCAACAGAAAGAATAAAATATCTAGGATTAAATCTAACATAACATGTGAAGGATGTATACAATGAAAACTATAAGACTATTAAAAGAAGTCGAAGAAGATACAAAGAAATGGGAAGATAGTCCATGTTCTTAGATTGGAAGAATCAATATAAAATGTTAAAGTGACTATATTACCTACAGCATTATGTAGATTTAATTAATCCCATCAAAATCCCTTCGGTATTTTTTAAAGAAATAGAACAAAAAATCATCAGATTTGTACGGAAGCACAAAAGACCCTGAATTGCCAAAGCCACCCTGAGAAAAAGAACAAGGCTAGAGGCATTACTCTGCCCGACTTCAAATTATACTACAAAGTGATAGTCATCAATACGGCATGGTATTGGCAGAAAAGCAGACACATGGACCAGTGGAACAGAATCAAGAGTCCAGAAGTAAACTCATATTTATATGAGCAAATAATTTTTGACAAAAAAGCCAAAAACATATAGTGGAGAAAGGAAAGCTTTTTCAATAAATGGTGATGGGAAAACTGGAAAGCTACCTGCAAAAGAATGAAACTAGACTGTTGTCTACCACCACACACCAAAATTAACTCAAAATGGATTAAGGACCTGAATATAAGGCCTGATACAATAAAATGCATAGAAGAAAACATAAGAACTAAACTCAAGGTCCTTGGGCTTAAAGAGGATTTTATGAATTTGACTTCAAAAGCAAGGGAAGTAAAAGCTAAAATAAATGAATGTGATGAGAGAAAGAAATCTAACTATGGGAGGTGAACACACAGTGTAAATATACATATGCCTTATTGTTAAAGTGTACAGATGAAACTTACTGGATTTCGTTAACCAATGTCACCATAAAAAATAAATTAATTTAAAAATATTTACGTAAAAGTTGCAGAAAAAAATACCTCAACAATAAAAACAGTAATACAATTTAAAAAGGATCTGTAAATGGTGAATAATCACATGGGAAAATGTTGAATGTCATTACTCATTAAGGAAATGCAAATTAACACATAGATGAGATATCACTACACACTTATTCAATCAGCTATGATAAAAATTAGAAAATACAAACTATTGGCAAGGATGAAGAAAAACTGGATATTTCAAAACTGTTGGTGAGAATATATAAATTTTCTGGCAGTTTCATTAAAAACTAAACAAATACTACCATCCCACCCAGCAATCTCATTCCTAGAGAAACCAGAGAAATGAAAACTTGTTCTACACAAAAACCTCTACACAAATGTTCATGGTAGCTTTATTTGTAATAGTCAAAAACTGTAAACAACCAAAATGCCCTTCAATAGGTGAATAATTAGACAAACAGTGGTATATCCATACCTTGGAGTACTACTCAGGCATAAAAACAATAAAGTATATTGATATACATGACAAACAAATTAGATGGCTCTCAAGGACATTATGCCAAGTGAAAATAAGCCAATCTCAAAAGGTCACATATTATAAGATTTTGTTTATGTAACATTCTTAAATCAATAAAAATGTGAAGGTGAAAACAGAACAGTGGTTGCCAAAGATTAGAGACAATAGGAGAGAAGAGGGGGTGGCTGGGACTAAAGGGGTAGTCTGAAGGATCATTGTGGTTAGGAACAGCTCTGTATCTTGATTATGGTGATAGTTACACAAATTTCACGATAAAATGACACAGAACTCTACATATACATGTGCCAGTGTCAACTGCCTGGATTTGGTAAGGTATGATAGTTAACCTTAGATATAAACATTAAGGGAACCTGGGAGAAGAATACAAAGGTCCTCTCTATACTGTCTGCAACCTCCTGTGAATCTATAGTTATTTCAAAATAAAAAGTAAAGAAAAAAAAAAACAACTATGTAAGAACATTCTTGTACTGAGGTTTCTGTGTACATCTCTGTTTCTTTAGGAAAAGTAACAAACAAATTCTGGGTAAAGGGTTTACATATATTTGCAGTTTTATAAATTGCCCTTCTGAAAACCTATACCAAAGTATGCTTGTCAGCATTAGTAGCTGAGATTTCTCACTTCCCACACTATTGCCAACTGTAGACACATTCATAGTCTTTTGAGCCAACCTGATATGAAATAAAATAGTATCAGTTAATGAATATCCACTGATGACTAACAATGATTGAGAATTTTTTCTATATTGATTTATATTCTCATTTATTTATGAACATTTATTTTCATATTGATAAACCCTAAATAAAGGTCATATCTTTAATATAAGAGCTTCATAGCTATTTGAAGATACAATCTCTCTGTTATTTTATATAACTTTTTCCCCTTTTGGTTATTCCCTTTTAAAATATATGCCAAGGAAATTGTTATGGGTAAAATTGTGTTCCCCCAAAAGAATTTTAAGTCCTAACCCTAGCACTTCGGCATGTGATTTTATTTGGCAATAGGATTGTTACAGATGTAATTAGTTAGGATGGGGTCATACTGGAGTAAAGTGAGTGCCTAGTCCAATAAGACCACTGTCCTTATTGAAAAGGGGAATTTGGAAAAAGACAGGGACAGAGGGAGACCTTCATGTGAAGATAAAAGATAGAGATGGGAGTGATGTGTCTACAAGCCAAGGAACACCAAAGACTGCCAGCAAACAACCAGAAGGCAGGAGAAAGGTATGGAACAGATTCTTCCTCCCAGCCTCAGAAAGAATCAACCTTGTCAATACCTTGATCTTGAACTTATTTAGTTTGTGGTACTTTGTTATAGGCAGCCCTAGGAAACTAAAACAAATTATTACATAGCCTCTCATTTAATTGAGACAAGGCCATCAATTCTCCTTTATGGATTCTGCATTTTTCCCACTATTTAAAAAGCATTTCTTGTCACTAGATTCTAAAAATACTGATACATTTTTCTGGTATCATGCTTTATTTTAAATTATTTAGTCTTTCAAAATATATATTTATGTATGACATAAATTAAAGAAAACATTTCTAAAGAAAAAAGCAATTATCTCAGAACCATTTATTAATAATTCATACATTTTTTACTGATTTAAAATGCCAGAATTAGTATATAATAGACTACATTAATATATATCTAAGCTTATTTCTAGATGTTTCCTTTTGTTTTATGACAAATTCAATTGAGACTGGTTGCAAAATATTTTAATTACTATGTTCTTAGGTTAAATTTTAAAATCTTGAAGTAGAATTTTGCCATTAGTATTCTTTCTTTTTTTCCTACCAATATTTTCTTGGCTATTCTCACTCATTCTCCCAGATAAACTAATATTGTCAAATGTTTCCCTAAGTCCTTTTGGCATATTAATTGTAATTATATTAATTTTATAAACTAAAACCAGGAGAACTGATAACTTTGCAACATTGAATTTTCCCAGTCAGGAACTTCATATTTGTATTAACAAATCTATATTGCCCTTTATAGAGTTTTGTTTTATTTACATAGGTCCTACAAATATTTTTATTTACATATTTTATTTACATAGGTCCTACAAATATTTCTATTTGAGGCTTCAGTCTGAAGATGCTTTAAAATAAGTTAATAGTTTCAACGATATCTGTTTTCCAATTGTATTTTTAATGATTATTTTAGTGGGTATTAAAATATATAAATACATATATATAAATGTATATTTCAAATTTCATCTAGATATTTTAAAACTGGGTCACTTTGATTCTGGAGGTTCTGGTCAAGAAGGTGGAGTTGGTAAATACTATGCTTGCCTCCTCCCATGACTGCATTAAAATTACAGCTAAAATATAGAAAAATCAACCTGGAGAACCATCCAAAGATTAGCTGAACAGAAGTCCTATGACTAAGGATATAAAGAAGAGGCCACCTGGAGACTGGTAGGAGGGGTGGGATGTGAAAGGGACTAGCCCTGCACCCATGTGTAGCAGTTGAGATTTGGGAGGGATATCTTGGCTACAGAGGTCCCCCTGAAGAGCAAGGGGTCCCAACTTCACAATGGGCTCCCCAGCCCAGAGCACTAGTGCTGGTAGAGGAGCCCCCTGTTACATCTGGCTGTTGCAGTGGGGATTTTGTCCATCCAGGTGAGATGGAGGGTGGCTGGAAACCCAGATGTCCTTTTAAAGGACCCCTGCATAGACTCTCTCACTTTCAGGCACTCACCCTGGGCTCCAGCAGAGAAACAGCAGCTCAAGAGGTGCCAGAGACATATAGGGAGACACTGAGTGCGTGGCTTCAGAGCAAGGGCAGGAGGGAAAGTCACCATTGTCCTGTGTTCAGCCCTCCCCCAGCATGGCCAAACTTGAGTTTTCATTGGCCTGGTGAGTGCTGCTCACTACACCCTGGTGACTCCCTGGGACTCCACCCCACCCAACCTGCACACCACCACAGGCTTTTTTTGAGGCTGCTGCAGATGGTGTTGGCCCATGCTGCAGTCTTTCTTGGACAACTTTTGCCAGTGTGTGGGCCTCAAATAGGTGGCAGCTAGGCTTGAAGTGCTCTTGAGACTTTTACAAAGTGGTTCCAAGCTCAACACTGGCACCATTTCTGAATCTGCATTAACCCGCTGAACACCACTTGACCCACATTGGTGACTTCCTGAGACCTCGCACCACCTAATTCGTGTATTGCCAGAGGCTGTTTCAACAGCCTGTGGACAGCTGGTGTTGGTCCACACTAAAATCTTTCATGGACAACTTTTGGAGGTCTGCATGTCTCAGGCAGGCTGCGGCTGACCTCAGGGTGCTCTGAGCCTTTTATGGAGTGTCCCCAGGCTCAGAACTGGCATCAAATCTGAATCTGCATTAACTCGTTAAACACCACTCTCCTACAGTGGTGACTCTGATGCCCTGCCCCACCCAAATCCCGTACCACCCTAAGCTCTTTCAGCAGCTGCTTTATGGAAAGCAAGCAGGTAGTGGCAGGCTTCAGGGTACCCTGGGCCTATGCTGAGTGGCCTCAGGCCCAGTACTGGTAAAAGCTGACCTCGATTCACAGCATGGCCTCTCCCACAAACCTCCAGATCCAGCACAGACAGCAACCAGCAACCAATGGTGGATGACTTTGTAGCTCCTACCAGATAGCCCTGGACCAGTCACAGGCAGCGGCTGACTTTGGGCTGCACAGAAGCCCCTCCCCAAAGGTACCAGAACCAGCATACCTGGTGGTTGGGTTCAAACCACAACAGAACACCACTTGATCAGCCCCACAAGTTGCACACCCAAAGGGTGGTCTTGGCAGGCACCTGCTGGGGTGAATCCCACTCTCTGGGGGTCAGCCACTGCACAACAGCTTGTACCCTATGGTTGTGGCCAATCCTCACAGCCAGTAAACCTTAGGGTCAATCTAACCCATTGATGGGACAATAGCAATCAAGGCTAAACTACAACAATAGGACATATACAATTCAGTATAAAGGGCACTACTGGAACATCAGGCTCAGGTGATAAGAGAGACTGTGCCACTGGGCCCTACAGGCCACCCTGCCAACTGGGAGATGTAGCAGATCTACCTAAATATATATATACATATATACACACACAGAGAAGCAGCCAAAATGATGAAACAAACAAACAAACAAACAAAATGTCCCAAGTGAAAAAAACAGGAAAAACCTCCAGAAAATGAACTAAATGAAATGGAGGCAAGCAATCTACCAGGTACAGAGTTCAAAATACTGGTTATTAGGATGCTTAAGGAACTTGGTAGTGAAACTTCAACAGAGACAGTAAACATAAAAAAGGAGATAGAAACCATAAAAAATAACCAGTAAGAATAAAAGACTACAATAACTGAAATAAGAAATACACTATAAGAAATCAACAGCAGATTACATGAAGCACAGGATTGAACCAGCAATTTAGAAGACAAGGCAGTAGAAAACACCCAATTTGAAAAGCAAAAAGAGAGAATTTTAAAAAGAATGAAAATAGTTTAAGGGGCCTCTGGGACAACATCAAGCGTAACAACATTCACATCATAGGGGTACCAGAAGGAGAAGAAAGAAAACATGGGATTGAGGATCTATCTGAAAAAATAATGACTGAAAATTTCTCTAATCCGGCGAAGAAAACAGATATACCAGTCCAGGAAGTACAGAGAGTCCCAAACAAGATAAATCCAAAGAGGTGCACACCAAAACACATCATAATTAAAATGTCAAAGGTTAAAAACAAAGAGAATCTTAACAGCAGCAAGAGAAAAGCAGTTAGTTCCCTACAGGGGAGTCCCATAAGACTGTCAGCTGATTTCTCAATAGAAACTTTGCAGGCCAGAAGAGACTGGCATGAAGTATTCCAAGTGATGAAAAGCAAGAAACTACAACAAGACTAGGCTACCCAGCAATGCTATCAATTAAAATGGAGGAAGAGATGATAAAGAGCTTCCCAGACAGGAAGAAGCTGAAGAAATTCATCACCACCAAACCAGTAAACAAGAAATGTTAAAGGGACTTCTTTTAAAAAGGTAGGAAGAGAATGTAAATATGAATAATAAAATGGCAATAACTACAGAACTATAGTCATTTTTAAATGTAAATGGATTAAATGCTCCAATCAAAAGACATAGGATAGCTAAATAAATAAGAAAACAAGATCCCCCATACATATGCTGTCTACAAGAGACACACTTCAGATCTAAAGAAATACACAGACTGAAAATAAAGGGATAGAAAAGATATTTAATTCAAGTGAAAACAAAACAAACAATAAAAAGCTGGGGTAGCAATACCAATATCAGAAAAAAACAGACTTTAAAACAAAGGCTATAAGAAGAGACAAAGAGGGACACTGCATAATGAAAAAGGAACCAATCCAGCAAGAGGATATAACCCCAGTAAACATTTGTGCACCAAATACAGGAGCACCTAAGCACATAAAACATATTAACTGACACAAAGGGAGAGATAGACAGTAATACAGTAACAGTATGGGGCTTTAACACTCCAAAGACATCAAAGGATAGATCTTCCTGAGAGAAAACCTACAAGGAAACAGCAGCTTTAAATGACACATTGAATCAGATGGATTTAATCGATATTTTTAGAGCATTTCACCCCAAAGCAGCAGACTATACATTCTTTTCATGTGTACATGGAACATTTCCAAGACAGAAAACATGTTAGGCCACAAAACAAGTCTCAATAAACTTAAAAAGACTGAAATCATACCAAACATCTTTTCTGAAAACAATGTTCTGAAACTAGAAATTAATTACAAGAAAAAAATCTGAAAAACATACATATACATGGAGGCTAACTAACATGCTACTAAACAATGATTGAGTTAACAATGAGCTCTAAGAAGAAGTCGAAAGATACCTTGAGGCAAATGAAAATGAAAACACAGTAATCCAAAATCTATGGGACAGCATGAAAGCAGTCCTAAGAGGGAAAATTACAGCAATACAGGTCTACCTCAACAAACAATAAAAAAATCTCAAATAAACAATCTAACCTTATGCTTAAAGGCACTAGAAAAAGAATAGCAAACAAAGCCCAAAGTAAGTAGAAGTAAATAAATAATAAAGACTAGAGCAAAAATAAACAAAATAGAGTCTAAAAAACAATACAAATTATCAATGAAACCAAGAGCTGGTTCTTTGAAAAGATAAACAAAATTGATAAACCTTTAACCAGATACATTAAGAAAAAAAGAGAAAGGACCCAGATAAATAAAAACAGAAATTAAAGAGAAGTCATAACTTACACCACAGACATGCCAAGTATTATAAGAAAATACTGTGAATTATTATATGCCCACAAATTTGACAACCTGAAAGAAATGGATAAATTCCTAGAAACATACAATTTTCCAAGACTGACTCAAGAAGAAACAGAAAATCTGAGCAGACTCACTACTACTAACAAAATCAAATCAATAATTAAAAAAACAGAAGTCCTGGACTGAATGGTTTCACAGGTGAATTTTATCAAACATTCAAAGAATTAACACTATCCTTCTCCTATCAAACTATTCCAAAAAATTCAAGAGGATGAAGGGTTCCCAAACTCATTTTATGAGGCCACCATTACTCTGATTCCAGAATCAAAGACATTATTAAAAAAAAAAAAGTAAGAAAGAAAGAAAAGAAAAACTACAGGCTGATATCCTGATGAACATAGTCGCAAAAATTCTCTACAAAATATTAGCAAACTGAATTCAGCAATACATTAAAAATATCATACACCATGATCAAGTAGGATTTATCCTGGGATACACGGTTGGTTCAATATCTGCTAATCAATTAATGTGCTACACCACATACACAAATGAAGGATAAGAAATATATAATCATATCAATAGATGCAGAAAAGGGCTTTGGCAAAATCCAACATCCATTTATGATAAAAACTCTCAGTAAAGAGGGAAGAAGGAACACAAATTAACAAAATAAAGGCCATCTATGACAAACCCATAGCTAATATCATACTCAATGGGGAAAAGTTAAAAGTATCCTTGAGAGCAAGAACAAGACAAGGATGTCCACTTTCACCACTTTTATTCAACATAGTATTGGCAATCCTAGCCACAGCAATCAGACAAGAAAACGAAATAAAGGCATCCAAACTGGAAAGGAAGAGGTAAAACTGTCATTTGCAGATGACATAAATATATATAGAGAACCCTAAAAATTCTACCAAAAAACTATTAGCACTGATAAATAAGTTCAGTAAAATAGCAAGGTACAAAATTAATATCCAGAAATCAGTTGCATTTCTATATACCAACAGTATATTGTCAGAAAAAGAAACTAATAAACAATCCCATTTACTATTGCATCAAAAATAAAATAAAATAGTGCTCACTTCTGCAGCACATATACTAAAACTGGAATGATACAGAGAAGATTATCATGGCCCCTGTGCAAAGATGACATGCAAATTTAAAAAAAAAATTTTATATTTTTTAAAATTTAAAAAAATAATAAAATAAAATAAAGTAAAATAAAATACCTAGGAATAAATTTAACCAAAGAGGTAAAAGAATTGTCCTTGGAAAACTATAAAACATTAAAGAAAGAAATTGAAGAAGAAGATACAAATAAATGGAAGCGTACACCATGTTCCTGGATAGTACGAATTAACATTGCTTAAATGTCCATACAACCCAAAGCAATCTATAGATTCAGTGTAATCCCTATCAAAATACCAATGGCATTTTCCACAGAACTAGAACAAATAACTCTAAAATTTATACGAAGCCACAAAAGACCCCAAATAGCCACAGCAATCTTAAGAAAGAACAAAGTTGGAAGTATCACATTACCTGATACTATACTACAAGTCTATGGTAATCAGAAGCATAAAAACAGTCATATAGATCAACGGAACATATATAAATCCATGCCTCTGTGGTCAATTAATCTATGACAAAGGAGGCAAGAATATACAAAGGGTAAAGAAAGTCTATTCAGTAAATGGTGTTGGGAAAACTGGACAGATATGTGCAAAAATATGAAACTGGACCACCTTCTTATACCATATACAATAAACTCAAAATGAATTAAAAATTTAAATTTAAGAGTTTTAAAACTCCTATAAGAAAACATAGACAGTAAATTCTCTGAAACTGCTCCCAGTAATATTTTTTTCTGATATGTCTCCTTGGGCAAGAGAAACTAAATAAAAATAAACAAATGGGACTATATCAAACAAAAAAGTTTTTGCACAGCAAAGGAAACCATCAACAAAATGGAAAGACAGCCTACTGAATGGGAGAAGATATTCACCAAAGAAATATCTAATAAAGGGTTAATACTCAAAATTTATTTTAAAAAACTCACACAATTTAACACCTCCCCCCCCAAATTAACAATCCAATTTGAAAATGGGCAGAGGACCTGAATAGACATTTCTTCAAAGAGGACATGCAGATGGCCAACAGACATATGAAAAGATGCTCAACATCACTATTCATCAGAGAAATGCAATTTAAAACCATGATGAGGTATCACCTCACACCTGTCAGAATGGCTCTCATCATCAATAAATCAAAAACCAACAAGTGCTGGTGAAAATGTGGAGATTGCAAATTGGTGTGGCCACTATGGAAAAGAGTATGGAGGTTCCTCAAAAAATTAAAATAGAACTACCTTATGACCCAGCAATTATAGTTCTGGATATTTACCCAAGGAAATCCAAACTGCTAATTTGAAAAGATATATTCACTCCTATGTTCATTTCAACATTATTAGCATTATTTACGATAGCCAAGATATGGAAGCAACCTAAGTGCCCATCAATAGATTGGATAAAGAAATTGTGGTACATATATACAAAGGAATATTACTCGGCCAATAAAAAGAATGAACTCTTACCATTTGCAACAACATGAATGGACCAGGAAGGTATTATGCTAAGTGAAATAAATCGGACAGAGAAAGACAAATATCATATCATCTCACTTATATGTTGTGGAATCTAAAGAACAAAATAAATGGACATACAAAACAGAAACAGACTAATAGATGCAGGGAATGAGCTGCTGGTTGCCAGATAGGAGGAGGCTTGGGGGTGGGGTATAAAAGGTGAAAGGATTAAGAAGTACAAATCGGCAGTTATGAAATAATCATGGGGATGGAAAGAAAAGCATTAGTAATATAGTCAAAAATGTGATAACTTATGTATAGTGGCAGGTGGGTACTAGACTAACGAGGGGATCCTTTTGTAAATTGCATAAATGTCTAACCACATGGCATATACTTGAAGCTAATATAAAATAATATTGAATGTCAACTTTAACTAAAAAATTTAAAAAGCGGGGCTGGGGCGGGGAGGAGAGGGTGGAGGAGAATAAGAGATTCAAATTTCCAGGCATAAAACAAAAAAGTCATGGGGATGTGGTGTATAGCATAAGGAATATAGTCAATAATATTGTGATAGCATTGTACAGTGTTAGATGGTTACTGGATTTATCATGGTGATCACTTCTTTAGGTATATAAAGGAATAAATATGGTGTATGCCTGGAACTAATATAATATTGTGTTAGGTACATTTTAATAAAAATCTTAAAAAAAAACACAACAGGTTACTTTACTGAGCTTATTAGTTTTAACAGGTGATTTGCTTAGTTTTCTAGGGAGATAAGCATATCGATACCAAGTTTTTCTCCTCTTTTCCAATATTTAAGGCTCTCATTTGCTTTCCATGGCTTATTACATCAGCTAAAACATCCAGAACAATATAAATAAAATATTCTTCTCTTTCAAGTTGCACTAAGAGTATTTTTGAAAATCATGAATGGGTGTTGAAAGAAAAACTGATCTATTGAGATTGGAACTGAATCACGGGCTGCCAGGATGGAGTAGTGGGAGAGACTGAACTGACTGTAAAATGAAATGAGAGAATATTTTAGGGGAGATGGAAGTATTCTATATTTCAGTTGCGGTAGTAATTACATGGGTGTATAGATAGAAAGACAGACAGACAGACAGATAAATTTGTCAAAAGTCACTGACCTATACATGTGAAATTTGTGAGTTTTTATTGTAATAATTTATACCTTAATACAATGATTACAAAAAATTAAGAATGGGTGTTGAATGCCTTTAGAGGTTTTACTAAGATGAAAATGGAGCCTTTCTTGGATAGACCACTGTAATGAATTACACTAATCATTTTTTCCCCTCCATATTTTATGTATTTCAAAAGAAATACAAGACTAAGATGTGATCATTGTAGGGAAGTGTTTAAAATGCAGTCAAGCATTATGAAATAAAAACATACCACCTGAAATGTCAATATGGCACAGATAGCCATTATTTTTTCCCCTCTCAAAAACTGACCAATATAATCGTGTGTGTGTGTGTGTATGTACATATATGGGCATGCATGTATATGTGTGTGTGAGCATGTCTGCATCATGTCACTACTTGCTGCTTGAAACATTTCAAGATCCTACAGGGCTCTACATGCTCTAGCCCCACGGTCTGTTCTTTATTATTGCTACAACAAACTGTTGCAAATTCAGTGGCTTAAAACAACAGAAATTTATTTTCTTACAGTTCCGGAGGCCAAGGGTCTGAAATGAGTCTTATGGGGCTAAAATCAAAACGTCAGCAGGGCCTTGTTCCCTCCAGAAGCTCTAGGGGAGAATCTGTTCCTTTGCTTTTTCCAGTAGGTAGAGCTACCTTTCTTGGCTTGTAGCTCTTCCTCCATTTCCAAAGCCAGTGGCAGAGCATCCTCTCTCTAGACTCTGTTTCTCTCATAGGCTTTCTTCTTTTCTGTCTGAAATCTCCCTCTGTCTCCCCTTTATAGGGACCCTCGATGACACTGGGGTAATCCAGGATGCTCTCCCATATCAAGGTCCTTAACTTAACTACATCTGTAAAAACCTCTTCCATATAAGTAATAGTCACAGGTGAGCTGAACAACAGCCCCCAAAGATTTGGACATGGACATCTTTGGGGGCTGTTGTTCAGCTGACCACCTGTCACCTCTCTCTCCAGCACCCTGTTCCAAGCAGCCCCCATCCCTTGCTCTCTGCACTTCAGCTCTTCCCTCAGTTTCTTGAACATGCCACACTTCATCTTGCCACAAACCTTTTTCACATACTGGATATCAAATGGGCATCAGAGAAGAGGAAAAGAATCAATTCCTGGAATAGCTGGGAGAGGTGAGAAGTGTGGCAAAGCTAGAAACCATGTTAGAACCCAGAGGAAAATATCCACCCTCTCACAGAGATCGTTAACAGCATTCAATCCTCCATCAGGGCTGCAGTGCTCATAATGTCTTCACTGTGAAATGTGTGGAGCAGGGTCCAGGAGACTGAGCAAGGGCAGCACACAGACTTGGGCACAGGAACTCAGAGCCCTACCTGACATTAGGTTAAATGAGAAACTCAGGGCACAGGGGAGCTGGCTCCATCTCACCAGGAGATACATTTGGCCATGGAAAAATACAACAGGCTGGGAAGAGTGACCAGGTAGAGTATCATGACAGAACAAAACCTAACACTTGTCTTTTCGGAGAGTTCGACCCACCCACCTACTAGCTACTTCAGGGACACCTAGTGGTATGGAGATGTCCTGCCCTGCAGGTAGGTGGCCCAGATGTCCAGATATCTACTTACAGCTGTAGAGAGTCGTGATGCCAATGTCATCTCCAGGTTCCCCTTCAGGCCCACTAGGGGTGGCACCAACGTCAACAGGTCTTTAACCTCCACAAACACGGGCCAGTGCTGGTGGGGACAGAATAAGAAGCTCAGTCCATACACACATATTGGCATATCATGGGCATTGCAAGAAAATGTTACTTTTCACTCCCTATAAAGTAAATGAATAAAACTAACTCGTTTCAAAAATGGCTTCACACTAAACACAAAATAATGATGAAGCAATGAAATTTTCCTAATACTATTCAGTGAACACTAGTGGCCTCAAGAGCCCCTTTCTCTCCTTGGTCCTCAGCACCTGGGAAAATTGGGGGTGAGGCTGGGTCTAGCTTGCAGGCATGCTTTGTCGGGTGTGCACAATGTGTTTATAGAAATAAGAATGAGTCACCAGTTTTAAAGTGGGGAGCTTCTCATGAATTGGGACAGCCAGGGCTGAAGAGCAGCACCGTTTTATTAAGGACAGAACTCCCAGGTGGCCCCAGGCCTGCTCTGCTGCTCTCAGGCACTGTGGCTAAGTACAAGTTGCCCTGAGTATCATTTGGGAACTCTGGATTTGTCAAAATAGATGGAATGTACCTCTATCCAGATCTCTATCAAACATAAAAAAATAACAATTAAAAATAAAAGGAATGAAAGGGATGTACGTTTCAAGAGAAACCAGAAGAGAAAAAAATTTTTGTGAAGTAAAAACTATTCCAACATATTTAACATGCAATTAGATTGCCTGCACTCAATTTGTAATGCCCTATCTGACCCTACTGATTTATTTGACCTCTCTGGCCCCTATAGATACCTGTGACCCCTATACTAGAAGCTCCTCCTGGTTTTGGAATGCTAGAGCTGAAAAGAAAAAAACAACTGTCAGCTAGGACACAGGAGGCCTGCGGTCCCCATTCTCTAAGACTAGAGCTGTGTGAAAATGTGCAGATCCACTCATCTCTGGGGCCCTGGAGAGTCACCTATAAAGCTGTGCAATAAGATATGTCACCAGGCATGGACGTGAAGGGATTGGGCCACATCTTTTAAAGACTCGTTGTTTATGGTTTCTTTACTCCTTGGTTTCTCTCTTTACCTTATCTACAAACCTGTGAAATTCAGTGTGCTTACCAGCTCTGATGGAGTTATAAGTCTGCCCTCTCCTAAAAGTTCATAAGATCATATCGCCAGGCATGGAGGTGCCACCTTTATGTTAGTCCTGGTCTTCAGGAAGCATCTGGCCCCAGAGCAGCTGTGTAACTGTACTATCAACCACCAAACACCATCCAGCAGGGCATGGTTTACCCTTTAGTTCACAGGCATAGGCCCTCCCCAGGGACTGGAGTCCTGCCTCCAGGCAGCGTCCACCACCCTATATCTCCTCTTATGTGCTCTGCAAGCTGACACGTTCCTGTGCACTTTCCTTCCCTGTCTACACACAAGACCAAGTACCCACCAACCCGAAAGTAAAAATAAACCCCTCTCTCGGCCTCCCCTGCATGGAAGACTTCCCCATCCTCTCAACATCACTAAATTTTGAATGAGTTCCTGTCATCACTCACCATAATTCGGGGCTGTGCAAGCCTCCGACTGCCCCCGGCACCCTGCAGCAATGTTCCTCTCCATAAAGGAAGCAGTGATCTTCAAGTGAGTGAATCCACTGGCTCTTCTAACCTTTCCGCTGCTCTCTCTGTGCTAGGACACCTTCCACCACGCAAACATGTAGTAGACTCCTATTGTGTGCCGGGCATACCTCTGTGCTCTCAACCCTGGCATCCATGACCATATCCCCTGTCCTATGCTGACCTTTTTAATCGTTCCATCTTGGCCTCCAAAAAGGGCTCTTCTTCCTCCTCCTCCTGACCTTTTAATTTTTTAAATTTAATTTAAAATATTGTATTTCATTCCCCCAGTTAGGAAGGCTACAAAGTTAGAAATTTCACCAAAGTTTAATAATTCTTGATTCTTCAAAATAGGCATAGACTTTTCAATTCTGGACAGTTCTCAGGTTTCATGATAGCCTTGTGTGACTGACTCAACCAGAGCTAATACACTTTCTCAGGAAAAAACAATCTTGATTATCAAGATTCCAACTCCACAGCTGAGAAACTCCGTGTTAAAGGACAGATTGAACCAAGCTGAGGACAAGATCAGACTGCCACCAAACCACTTATTACCCTGTGGTGCACATGCCTCTTGACCAATCCTTTCCCACTCCCAGATTCCATCCAAAGTTGTCTTTCTCCAAACATTAAACACCCGAGTTCAGGAGACCAGAAGTTGTAGACCTCCCGACCTTGTAAAATCCTGACTTTCCTTCACGCTTTGTCTTCAGTTCCTTTTTGTCCACATCCTCCCCTTTCTAAGGCTTGAGTTACCTTCCACTGCACGCCTTGGGTTTACTTCCCCACAGTCGCCTCTCTCTCCATCAACAAGAGGAATAAAGTAGGTGAAGACGAGAAGGCAAACCTTAATGCAGGGGTTCCAACCTCTTTGTAAGTGGTTGCTTGGGTGTGGGCTGGGACATAACCATGGACAAGGAGATTTGACAAGTCATGTCTAGACATATCAGGCATCGTATAAACATGAGGGGTCTTTTCTGGTACAAAGTCAACAAATATGGAATGGTAAAGCAGAAAAATAGTAGGACTCTGGATACTGGGTGATACTGTTAATCCAATGAATTAACTAGTGCTGGAGCTGTCTGATATGCAGACTTCTTTACAGGAATAAATGTTTTTAATCACTTTGAATTAGGTTTTCTGTTACCCACAACCTGGGTACCCTGATTGATATACTGGGCTTTGTGCTGGTGGCTCACAATGTCACCAGAACAGATCTGCCTTCTGAGTGTTATATCTGCTGACCTAACTGCTAACAAAACCCTGGACATCCCACAGGACCGCCAAACTCAGGATTTCAAACTTGACTCTCCTCACCAAACTCTACTTTGTCCTACCCCACCATCGTAGTTCCAGGCATCCTTCCTGCTTAGCCAGCCGGGACTTAATTAACTCCTCATGTTCCCCAACATTCTGACATCCAAGTCTTCAAAACTGTCTTAAATTCTGCCACAGCCCTCACCAGCAACTTTAAAGACATCTGTCCCAGGCACTGCGGAGGCTGAAATCAGTCAGAAGTAATGGTCCTTGCATTGGGGAGCTCTGAATCATGACCACAGCCTCCCAGCTTTCCCCTGCAGCCTGGAACCATACCCTCCAGGCCATTTTTGGCCCCGCTGCCAGGGTTGACTTTTGTTGCACATTTATGACAATGTCACAGAGCCCTTTATAACTCTTCATTGCAAATTCCACTCCTGGACATATACCTAACAGATATGAATCCTTTTGCTACCCACCCCCCAAAATATACACAAGAATGTTCCTGTTCTTAGTAGTATCATACTTTGAGAATAGCCAAAATGAACCCACAGTATTAGAAGTCAGAAGAGTGGGTTAGGTTGGACGGGGCATGAAGGAGCCTGCTGGGGGCTGACGTGGGTGGTGGTTACTGAGGTGCATTTCCCTTGAGATGGTTCATCATACTGTACACATATGAATTGTGCAATTTTCTTCACTCCTGTGCTATACTTCAATAAAACAATAAAACAAGAATACATGACACATATTATTAAAACAAAGAATGACGACAAAATCAACAAGCCCTCTGCTTTCAGTATACAAGTCAAACTTCTGAGCAGAGCTGACAGGGCCCCTCACTGTTTACCCAGTGCCCTGTCCCCATGACGGTGGCACTCGGTTCCTCACTCTTTGCAATGCACACTCTTATCTCTCCATATCCATATACACACTGATCCCTTAGCCTGGAATATTTGCTGTTTTTCACGTCATCCTAGAAACTGCTACATTATCCTTTAAGGTCCAATTCGAACTGTCCTGCTAACTGTAGATTCTCTAACTCCTCTAGTAAGAATGGATTGTTCCCTCTTCCTTCACAGGTAAATGTCTCCACTCTCTCACACCCCTTGATCTGATGAGCATGTGCCTCGCCCACTTGACTACAAACGGCAGGAAGGCAGAGTTGGTCTGTTTCTACCCACCACTGCACCCCAGGGCCAAAGGGTAGCTGGCGGAGTTCAACGAAATATGCTGAATGAATGAAGGAAGAACCCGATTCATGAGTTAATTCATCTCTTACTCTGTGTTTGGCTATTAGCTGTTCAAAGGCAGGGACCCTGATTCATCTCCAACTTAGTGATGAGCAATCACACTCTAACAACAATAAAAATCACTCTTGTTGACTCCAGGTATACATGTGTATATAAAACCCCCCAAAAGGTCTGAAAGGACATGCTCAAGCTGATAATACAGGAAATAAACTAAGACTGAGGGCTGTGGTCAAAGAGGGCTTAACCTCAACTAAGATATTTATTTTACTAATAACTGTAGCTGAAAAATAATTTTTTAAAAAAGCAAACTAATACTCTGACCACTTACTAGGCCTCATTCTCCAGGTCCAACCACAGACTGAACTCAGACCCCAGAGAGAGAGACCCCTGGGCCCCAGATTGAGAGGAGACGAGGCCAGCACTCAACCAATGCCCTTGGTCTCAGGACTGCAACAGGGACAGCCCACAAGGCATGCTTGTTGCACCAGGTGGTCATGCTGACTGCAGGCTCGTAATCCCTGAGGCCCAGCACACGGCTTCCTGCTACTCCAGGCAGGCACCAGCCTGGGTACAGTTGGAGCCAGGAGCCAGGATCCTGTCCCTTGTTGTGGGGCTTCCCTTTGGAATGATGTTGCCAATGCTGCTTCCTGCACTGCTGAGTGGTGGTGAACAGGGAGGTAGTGGTGCAGGCTTGGGAGCCAGGGAAACTCAAGTGCCCTTGAACCTCACAGTACCCTGGAGTCACAGGAACCACATCTGCTAAGTGGTGAGAAGGAATGGGACATGACCTCAGAGCTATTTTCTCTTTCTCTCCGCTACTGGCCCTCTCAAAGCTGAATGGCTCAAGACCAGAATCTGCAGACAGCCTTCCCCATGTATACTCTGGGCCCACCTCCTAAGATACCCCTTTTTCTTCTTTCTGGTCTCCTAGATGGCTCTTTAATGCAGAGTCAGAGAAGATGTTCTGCTCTCCAGCTAGACTTTCTCCTGGACTGGCATCCTGTGCCACTTCTGCGGATGATCAGGCACAATTTCCACTCCCCCTACTCCCCACATTTCACCAAATCTTCCAGATTCTGCTGAGCTTTCCCAACTGACAAGTACCCTCCCAGGTTGTAGCAACTGAGGGACACACAATGGGGTAAAGGGGTTCTGAGCCATGCTCTACATGAGGCAGCTGTAGAAGGTCAAAAAGATGAGACTCAGGACAGAGTCTCAGTATCCACAGGAAGGTATTAGGAAAGGAGTGACAAACTCTTAAAGCATTCCCAGTGGTGAAGCTAAGAAGCAGGAGAGATGGGTATCTAGGTCTCAAGCTCGAATGAACACAAGTTTTCTAATGGTGAGCTGGCCAGTATGCTTCTCCAGACCAAGGAAGGGTGAGTATCCCATCCACGGAGGTATGCAAGCAGACGCTTGCGAGGGGATGCCTCCCATCACAAGCAGGGGTCTCTTGTGATGGGAGGCATCACAAGCCTCATTCCGAGACCAACGGGCCAGGGTGGGTGTTGATGACCCCTCTCTAATTCAGACAGGTGCATTAGGAAATGCTGGATGGGCATTAATAAAAGATGCTGTGTGTACTGAGGAAGGTACAGTGTTATCTGGGATGCCCCATGGGTTAAAAGACTAAATTTAAATTTAATTTTACATGTTAAAAAGCACATTATCTACTATAATCCCATAAATTTATGTGTTTTTCTGTTCTTGCTAGATACATGGCACAACGTTAACAGAGATTATGGGTGTCCGTCCACTCCTCTTCACTTATGTACATTTTCTAATTTATCTAAAATAACACACTAAATATATAAGAAATGTTTAAGTAGACAGAGCAAACCCTCAATGATTCAAACAGCATTACCTGAGACAACCCCAGGGCATAAACACACCAGGAGAAGTAAATGCCAGAGTGTGTGACAACTCAAGGGCCTCCCAACAAATGCCTCTACCCTATGAAGAACACCATAGCCGCTCGCTGCCCTGGACCCCCAGCCCAGGCTCTAGCCCTTATCCTCTCATGGAAAAGCCCATGGAGATTCCGAGGCTTGAAGTTGTAATGCCCATCACCCTTGGGCCACAACACAAGGTGCACTCAGCAATCCATCCTCACAATCCTGCAAGGTGAGTGTGTTTATTAGCCCCATCGGCAGATGGGGAAGCTGAAGCAGTAGGATGCTAACAATAGTGAGCAAACAGCAGAGCCAGGATTTGAACTCCTCGGGCCCTGCCTAATGAGCCCACATTCCCTAGAAGGAAAATGGTTTGAGCTCCTGGGGCTAATGTCGCTCATGAGGGCTGATTTTCAGAGAGGGTCATCAGAAACTTCTGTAAATCTCACATGCAGAGGTTCCTGAAGAATCCTTCTGCCAGCACCATTGAGACTAGGATTCCCAGGCATTGAGGCTGTACTCAGGGCTGCAGTCCCACTCAGCGGCCTCTTGCATCCCCTAGCCTGTCTTATCTGCGATGCCTAGGAACCCTGGTACCCCTAACCCAGGGCCCCACGCTGCCTCTCAGACCCCAGTACGCACTTGGATGGTGTCCATCACCAGGCCAGCAGTCATCATGCCCAGGCCCGATAGCAGAAGGGGTACCATGATCTGGCACGTGATGGTGAAGGCGGTCTCAGGCAAGATCCCGTAGGGGGACCGAGTGAGCTCACAACTGAAGCCTCGAAGCTTCTTGCCCTGAAAGCGAAACTCCAGATTCAGCTGGGTGACCACCATGGTCAGGCCGTTGACCACATTCCCAGGAGCAAGATGTCCAGGCCCAGGGAGCACTCCGTCCTTTGTCCGCCTCACCCTCACCAGGATACGTTTCCTAAAAAATCCGTAAAGATAGAATGGCCAGGTGCGCTGCACCTAGGGAGGATTCCCTAACTGCTCCTCAGCAGAGGACCAGAGCAAACAAGTGAGGAGAAAAGGCCGGTGTAACTCAGAGCCTCATTCAGGGCCTTGGCCAGCTCCTGCTGTTCATCTGCTCTCTGGAGATCAGGTTTTCTTCAGAGTGGCTGCTACGTCAGCCAGGACCTCCCTCGGCCAGCTGCCACGAGGAGGATCACTGTCTCTCGGCACGACCTTGACAGTATCCAGCCCTCCGGCCCATGCTGGCGTGGGCTCAACCCAGATAGACAGAGCCACGTGAGACCTGGCCTTGGTCAGGGCCACACAGAGGCCTGCCCACCTCTGCATGCGTGCCCTGGGCAGCCTCTACTCTTGGCAGATAAGGGCCTGGAGAAATCTCAGCACGAAGGACCCACTCCTCAGACCGGGTCTACAGCTTTCTGAGGGTCTGCAGGTCCCCAAGAAAGAAGCCACGTCCTGGGGTTACCTCAACTTCGCTGTCCAGGGGCTCATGGCCACACGAAGAAGCTGTGTTCACAGAGGAAATAAAGCCCTGTCCTTTCAAGGACCCAGGAGATTTGTAAATGTGCTTCAAAAGGGGCCATACTCTCATCTGCTACAAAGGTAAGACCAACCTGGCCCAGAGGAAAAGGGGCTGGGGTGCCACCTCTAACTCCCAGGGATTCTATTGTTGGGTGTGCCCGCTGTGCATTCCATAGGTGCCAGGGACAGAATGTCCAGGCCTGAGGGCAGATTGGAGCAGGTTATCAAGGCCAGCAGAAGCCCAAAGCTGCAGACCCCAGGGGACCTCACCTAGATCAGGCTCTAGTCTAGGCCTGCTCCCGTTCCTAAACCATGGCCCTCTCGGGCACTTAGCGGGTTCCCCTGTTTATCCCATGCTCAAGTCCCATCCCCTTAGCTTGAAGTTCACAGCCCTTACCAGTCTAGATTTTACTGACCTCCCCAAGCGTATTTCCTTTCTTTGCTAACTTCAGCCAAATGTCTCAAATAGCTGTTTCCCTCAAGCCCCAGATGTTCCTCTCACTATATCTTTCCTCACACCATTCATTTACTCATTCGCTCAATAGATATTTTTAAGCCTCCCTCTCCCAGGATCCAGATATAAGAAGCGCTAAACTTCTTCAGCACTGAGAGTTGGAGTTTTGTCTCCTCTTCTTCAATCTGCTGGGCCAGGAGAACACAGTGGAAGGGACACTGTGACAGTCTGGTTCTGGACCCAAATCTTGAGAAACTGATAGCTTCCACTTCTCATCTCTTGAGATGTTCATGCTTGGATACCCTACCACCATGCTGTGTGGATGCCCAAGCAGACACATGGACAGGCCACATGTAGAGAAGTTCCAGCCAAAAGCCCCAGCTGAGGTTCCAGTCGACAGCCAGCAGGAACCCTCATGTCATGTGAACTGTCTTGGGTTGGGTACAGTGCCTACCTAGCAAGCCACCCCTTGAGGATGCAGCATTGAGCAGATAGCCATTCTCTGTGAGACCTACCCAAACCCTTGCAGATTCGTTATCAAACTGAATGACTGGCTTTAAATAAGCCATGAAATTTTGGTATGAATTGTTGCATAGCACTATATATCTGGGACATTTGGGGACCCTCATCTCCACCCTTGACTTTACTCGTCTCAGATAAATCAACAACTCCCAGACCTCTCTCCCCAGCCCAGATCTCTACCTTGAGCTATTAAACTATGTTTAACTCCATGGTGGAAAGGGACAAGTACCTCAAACTCAGTCTTTTGTGATCTATTCTTCCAAACCCCTTTCCCCAAGCTTCTAGCTTCAATGAATGGTTCTGCCAGAAACCCAAACCTCACTCTGACTGCCCCTCCCCTGACCACCTCAATTCCACATCCTTCATCATGGCCCTTACTACCTCCTAACACGTCTGCCCACCAATAGTAACAGAAGCTCTTCACACTAACATTCCATGATACATCTCAAAGTCACTTGCTTGTTTAAATGTTATCAGTAATGTCAACTCATTACTTGAGAAAGGTAAGATTTTGTGGCCAGGCATTTGAGGCCTTTCATAATTTGAGGGGAAAAAAAGGCATCCATTTGGCCTTCTGTTCTTTCTAGTCCCTAGTCATATACTGCACATCCCAGAAGGAACTTCTTGCAGACCTTCCTGTGAGCCATGGCTGTGCTCACACTGTTTCTTCTGCAGACTCCACATATGGCCCAGGCCAAACTCCTGCATGGCTTCATGGCCACCTGAGGCACCTCTTTGTCTATGAGGCCTCCCCAGCTTCCTGGCCATCTCCTTCCCAGAATTCCCAAAGTACTTTTTCTGAACCTCTCTGAAGGCAAGTTATTTCTGCCTAATGCTAGCATGAATCGCACATGCATGTACTCTCCCTTCCTGGATTATGTTCCTCTTGAGAATGGAGTCTGGTAGATTCACTGCTATAATCGTCACAGAGGGGGAAATTATTTATTCATTTACTCCATAAATTAGTACTAAAGGCCTAATATTTGCCACAGACTCTAGCTTAAGTGCTGTAGTGCATATGTTAGTGGAACACACATATCTTAGAGCTTTCCAGTGTAGTAGCTAATCATAAAAATGAGAATGTAATAATGATCTGTGAGAAACGCTAAGAAGGAAAGCCAAGGAATGAGGAGAGCACAGAGCAGAGTTACCTACATACAAGAACACAATGACCAGCAAATAAATGAACGAATGGATGAAATGGCAGATCTTCAGTTCTATTCATGTAGCTTCTCAATGCCCTTTCACAATAAATTATATCATGTTCAATCAATCACTAGACTCTCAAAATATCTCCATGATGTTCACCAGCAAATATTGCCTTCTACAGGCCCTGAAAGGTTTGCCCAAGATCATATCCCAAGTCATCATCAAAGGCAGAACTAAGACTCCTGACTCCCAGGACAGGCTGCCTCCACTGCCCTCTCTTCTGTCCGCTCCCCCGCCCTTCTCCTGGCTGCTGCTGCCTGCCACCTGTGGTTTGGGTCCATTGGTTCAAACAAGAGTCTAACCAGTTGGAGGCTGAGACAAATGGTGTATTTCTGAGAAAAGAATTGCAAAAGTTAACTGGTTTAAGGGACCTAACTGGTTTAAAACAGAACCTCTCTCAGTGCCTGAGTGAGTGATTAACCATACACTTCCAAGGCACACAGTGGGAGAAGTCGCAACAAGTGATCACTGTCTTCTACCTTTGGCAACTCCTGTGATTTCTTTATAGTTTTGAATATGGTCATACATCATAATACAATCTATAATTGGACACAGTGGGACCCTGAACCATTCTCATTAGTACAGAAGACATGGAAATAGACAATCATTTGCATAATTTCATAGATTCCTGATTAAGTTATAAATCATTATAAAAATGTTTCTCACTTTTGTTTAAAAAAATCAAATGAGAAATTAAGATAAAGACACGCACTCATATGCACACACATACAAGCAGTAAAAAGTTCAGAAGGATATATACGAAATCCTAACAGTGGTTACCTTTGAGTGGCAGAATTACAAGTGACCTTTATTTGATAACTTTCTGTACATTCTATTGTGGTTATTTGCTTTTATAACCATTGAAACATAAACTGTCATCAAAATAAATAAAAGATGTCATTATGTGAGAAAAATTACTTTCCCATGCAACTTAAGAACAAAATATGTCAACACGGTTTATTGGGTCATAATCCAGAAAATCAAGAATGTAATTTTAAAAACAGTTCAGTAGTACAGTGGAAAAACTTTAAGAGCTTAAACTAGATTCCAGGGTTGCACCAGGCAGCAGGTGAAATCTGGGTCAAGCATTGGTGGTTTCTTGGGTGGCCTGTAACAATTCTCTATTCCTCTGTTGGCCTCTAACCCACCCACAGCCCCATGACTTGAGGAGTAAGACTACATCAGTGGTTTTCAGTTCACTATCCATCAGAACTACCTGGGAGCTCCTGAATGTGCAGCCCTGGCCCCAGTGCAGATTAGTGAATCAGAGCCCCAGGCTTGTGGCATCAGAACTATTCATCTATTCCAACCGCCTTGATTTTTAGGGGGTGTGTGTTATTGTAGAACAGTTGGGTGGGTCCTCTGAGGTGGGCAGAGGGCTCTAGAATGCACATCGCCATTCCTAACTTTCACTTCTGATTTTTCAGTGGGAACTGGTTATTTTACCAGAAGCACACCTTCAAAACGGCCTACCATTCTTTTCATGGGTCACCTTGAGCATGGACTGGTTCAGAGCCAAATGGTCATTCTTAAATGCCTGAATTCTTCCCCACTCTATTAAGTCCTCAGAAATCGAGCCAATTACATTTTTAATAACAGGAATGGTTCTTTATTTCTGCTTCTGATTTGACTAGTAGAACCACTCATAAGTAAAAATGAACTGAGCATTCACTTCCACATCCCCACCAGCCTACTTTCATGCAGTTTCTCCAAGCAGCTCCTACAATGTCACTCAGACCTCACTCCGGTGTCTCCTCCTCAGAGAGGCCTTCTCTGGCCTCCCTCTCCAAGGCTGAGGCATATCACCCAGCTTTATTGTCTTCATAGCCTTTACTGTTACCTAACATTGACTTATGCATCTGCTATCTGTCTCTCTCCACTGGACTGTGACAGCCATGAGAGCGGGACTGGGGTTTGTGTCCACCACAACGTCCAGGATAGTGCCATCCCATGGCACACATACATACACATGTTGCATGAATGAGTGAATGAATGAACAAATAAAAAGAATCATAGAAATAAAGAGAAAAGAAACCCAGTCAACCTTCCACAGGTTGAGTGGTGTATAAAAACTAAAATTATATTACGATTTGCTGCCTTGACATTTGGTAAAACCATGGCCTAACTGCAACTTCCCTTCCTCTCTCTGCAACAGTAGATAAGGTCCCCTAGCTAAGCAACTCCTTATCAGGAGTACTTGGTACGCTTCAAGATTATCTTTGAGTAGTGGGTTTTAGTTCTTGCCAGACAATGGAATTATTCAAACAAGACTATCTCACCTCCCATAGTAACCAGCACATACCTCAACCTATTCTTACCACAGGGCCTGCCTCCCATAGCCCCTGGCACTTCGCTCTGCTCCCCAGTACAACTCCTGTGTGGTCCTGCATGGTAGGCAGGTGTCCTCCTCCCTCTGGCTGTGAGTACACATGGCTGATAGACTCTGTGATCTCATCTGTCCAGTGCTGGGGTTCTGTGTTCAGCCATCGCTATAATGCTAGGGCAGGAATCCCTCCCTCGTCAATGAGGTGCAAAAGAAGAGATCAAAACAACAGCATCATGAATAGGACTGGCCTAAGACACCTATCAACTTTCACTAACTGCTTTTTGCCTGTGTGATGGGTGGAAAATTATTGCTTGGCTATCGCCCATGGGAACATAACATTCTAACAAAGCTTTCTGCTTCTGTACCCCCACAGGCACAACCGACCTGTGAGTTGACAGTTAGTAAATAGAAGAAAAACAGACTTTTGTGTTCAGACAGAATGAAGAATGGGGTTTAGGGCTTAAAAACCCTGTACCTCTGCATTTCAGGGATGCTTAATTTGGGGTCTGCATACCCCCGACAGACTCAGCTGGCTAAATAAAGAGTGTGTTTCCTATAACTCACTGATTTCTGGTGGTCCATGTGTCTATCAGGGGCTAGTGGCTACAATACCTGACGTGGTGAGGTCTGTCTAGGATGGAGCCCCTAATTGCTGGCCAGCAGGTACATTAGCTTATTCCATATTGGGTCATCTCTCCTGAGGACTGCCAATCTTCACCACCCTAAAGTGTTGTCCTGGCCCACAATGCAAGACCTATTATTAAATGACCATATCCCAGAGTGAGGTCTTTGGGTAGCATCTGTGTTTGGCTCTCTAGCACTTCTGACATCTAGTCTGACTTACGAATTGGCTTGACAAAATAAGATTCCATGGACATCTCCCTCCCTCACACCATTAAAAGAATTAATACAGCCCTACTACATAAGCTAACACAGGGCCTTCAAGGATTGAAAAATACAAGACCTAACTCAATGAAGGCATGATTACTGCCACTGTTTCTTCTTTTGAAAGTCCAATTTGGCCTGTTCTTAAACCTAGAAATTATATAGGGTAGGGTGTTTCACCACAGATGACCACAACTTTAATGCTATAATTCCATCCATTGAGATCCCCATTCCTGATATCTAATGTTATTGAGATTACTGGCTCCATCCAATCAGCAACCAGTAAATATTTTGCTACTACAGATTTGGCTCATATGTTTTGTTCAGTGCCTATTTCAATAGCCTCTCCGCCACAGTTGACCTTCAACTCTGAAAGGACATAGTATATCCTTTCCAGGTTTCTCATAGGGTACCTCACCAGCTCTGCCACCACACAGACTTTGCAGGCAAGATCTTAACTTCATGCACTTCTGTGGTGGCTGAAAAATGACTGTTAGAAATTTATTACTTGCAGGAAATTACTGCTTGGCTATCACCCATAGGAACATAACATTCTAACAATAAGCTTCTGCTTTTGTACCCTTGCTTGCACAACTGACCTGTGGGTTGACAGGTGGCGAATAAAAGAGAAATAGACCTTTATGTTTAGACAGAATGAAGAATGGGATTTTGGGCTTAAAAACCCTATACCTCTACATTTTGGGGGCCGCTTAATTTGGGGTCTGCACACCCCTGGCAGACCCAGCTGGCTGAAAAAAGAGTGTTTCCTACAACTCACTGAGTTCTAGTGTTCTGTGTGTCTTGCGGGGATTGGAGGTTATAACACTGTATGTTCAACCATCCCCATGACCCTAGGGTCAGGGTCCCTCCGTCACCAGCTGGGAAAAGAGGAGGCAATCACAAAAGGCTAGTCTCATCTTCTGGGTTGTTCAACCCAGTCTCCAACCTCTTCCCTCACAAAACTCCCTAGCTCCTTGCTCTCCCCTTAGCCAGTTTACTTGCCCTCCCTGTCTTTCTCGGCTGCTACATGTCTTTATTGAAAAATGTGATCCCTGTCAAATACTCCCTCCTCTTTATCTCTACTCTATGCACGTGGGGCCCATGGTTCTTGACCACTCTGTAGACCAACAGATGTCTGAGGACTGCCAGTTTGATTTTCTGATATACGTAACAATGAGAGCCGACTCATGACAAAAAGAGGAATTCTGTCTTTTTCATATGAACTTGTCCCCTAACCTCATAATATATGCTGCCCTGTGTGGGAATGCAGCAGCCGGAGAACTGATAAGAGGCAGCTTCTGTTTCTAAGGAGGACACAGGCTCAGAACCTTAAAGGAAGACTATTAATCTGATTATATATATATATATATCTCACAGCAAGAAACCCACCAAAAGGAAAGTCAAGAGATAAATGACCTTAATATATAAAGAGCACTTAGTGTCAATAAGGAAAAGATACCCATCCACAGGGGCAAAAAATAGAAATAGAAATATCCAAGGATATTCATCCTCACTCACTCATGATAAGTAATGCAAATTACACTACAATGTACATGGCTGGCAGCCCTTGACCATGGCCTCAATGTAACTGCAATGTAACTGCAATGTAACTGTTTTTCTTCTCTTTCTCCTTGATTGAAACTGGCCTTCTACTCACTTGCTTCTTTTCTTTCCTTATCTTTCCGTATACTGGACAATCGCCCTTAATCATTACACCCTTAGGTCAGCATCAGTCTTAGGAACAAAGCCTCAGGTCCACTGACCACAGAAAAAAGTATTTCTGTCAAACTACCAATAATATCTTTCAGCTCTACACCCATGAAAGTAGAACAACCTTACTGGCATCCCCTTGAAACCAGAAAGACGACACCATGACTGATATCAGGACCTGATGCAATGATCAACTGCCTTTTACCCTAGCCCTGACCAATCAGTAAAGCCCATGATCCCAACTCCCTTAGCTACCATGACTGAATTTTCCTCTAACAACCTATCCCCAGAGGTCATTGGGAAGCCAGGTTTTTGAGCACTAGCTCATCTGTGTCTCTGGGCTTGGCACCATTTCCTTAAATAATCCACTACTTTATTTGCTGCAAACTCCTGTCTCTTTTGGCTTTGATGCATGCAGGCAAAATGAACTCCTTGAATTCGGTAATACCAAAGATCCTTGCTGCCTGTACTGACACTCTTGTGATATCCCTTCCCTCAAGTGTGGGCTGAGCTTAGCGACTTGCTTCTAGCCAAAGAAGCAAAGATGTTCTGTAATTAGGTTCCTAAATACAGTGATTTCTATCTCACTAGCAGATTCTATTTCCTTCTCAGACCACACATTGATGATGAAGCAAATGCCATATTGGAGACATCCACAGGGGAAAGAACTAAAGGTGGCTTCTGGGCAATAACCAATGAAGAACTGAGACCCTCAGTCCAACAACCTGCCAGGAGCTGAATCCTGCCCACACCATGTGAATGAGCTGGGAGGATGACTACAGCCATGGCTGATGCCTCAACTGTGGCCTCATGGGAGACCCTGAAGCAGAAAACCCAGCTAAATTGGATCTCAGCCCACTGCAACCATGAGATAATAAGCAAGTGCCCTGTTATGTGGCTAAGTTTTGAGATCTTGTTACACAGCAATAGAAACTAATACAGTGTACAATGAAAGGCAATTCCCCATCTAACGGAGAGTCAAAGATCAAAGAAGTTGAAAACAGACTATGTTGATCTGGCAATGTCTATCAAAGTCACAAATACATGTACCCTTTGACCCAGCAAATCTATTTGCAACAATGTATCCTACTCATGTATAAAATGTCAAGGTTATTCAATGCAGCATTTGTTAGGATACTATTTTAAGCTGCTCTTATTGGCTGAATTGTGTCCCCCTCAAATTGAAGCCTTAATCCCCAGTACCTCAGAATATAACTGTATTTGGTGATAGAGCCCTTAAAGAGGTCATTAAATCAGAATAAGGTCATTTCAGTGAGCCTTAATCCAATATGACTGGTATCCTTAAAAGAACAGAAAATTTGGTACACACATAGGGAAGACCATGTGAAAACACAGAGAGAAGACAGCCATTTACACACCAAGCAGAGAAATCTTGGAAGGAATCAGGTCTGCTGACACCTTCATCTTGGATTTCCAGCTTCCAGAACTGTGAGAAAATACGTTTTGTTGTTTAAGCCCCACAGTGTATGGCACTTTGTTATGGCAGCCCAAGCAAACTAATAAGTTGTTAAATTTAAAAACACACGAGAGGGAAGTGGTTAAATAAATTCTGGTATATCTGTATGATAGGATACTGAACAATCATTTTAAAAAAGAAGCAACTTTTAATATATCTATAAAGAATAATCTTCAAGACATATTGTAGAGTTAAAAAAGCAGAGCATTCAATGGTTTGAATATGCCACCACTTGGGTAAAAGGGTGAGAAAAAACATACAGAGACAAATGAGTAGATATAAAGACTTGCTCGAACATGCATAAAATAGCTGCAGGAGAAAATACAACCACCTGGAGACCACTGGTTGTCTCTAGGTAGACTGGGGAGCTTTGTTCTTGTGCACACTTGTGACACTTTTGAACACTGAACCAGATAAATAAATTTTACCTTTTCTAGAAAAAAAAAATCAATAAAAAAATTTCAGTCTCTATTCTCAGGCAGTTCATATTCAAACTATGTAGAGCATCAGATCAAAACACAAGGGGAAAGGAGATGGCAAATATCCCGTCGCTGTAGAAGCAGTGTCCCACATAAAGGTGAAATGTTGGGCTGGCATGTGAAGAAAGGCTGTATGAATGACTACCTATGTGAATGGGATCAGGGATGATGACAGAAGGCCTCTCTACTTAGGGTTGGTGGGAAGGAAGATACAGGGAAGGGAGGAGATAACACAAGTGAGGAATGCAGCACCAGCTGGGTGGAGCTGTAGGATTGGGGCCACGCTGGCACCGAGCCAATGGGGCACCACTGGCCCTTTTCATCCTTCTCCACAGAACACAACTGCACAAAGGAACCCACGTCATAGGGCAGGTGACCCTCTTCTCTGCTTAGCCCAATCAGGCCAAGCCAAGTATGGCCATACCATTCCCTCTGCCAGTGCTTGATTTCGAAGTGGGATGTGCATCAAATCTGGCCAGTGAAAAGTTGAGCACTCTGTTAGGGGCTCCGAGGGAAGTGTCTTCATGCTTAAGCAGGAGGAACCAGAACAGATGTTCCATTCTTTTCTCTCTGGACATGATGTGGCTGTGAGGACAAAGCTGTCCCAGCAGGAATATAGAAAGATCTTGAGTCCTTGGAGGCATCACTAGTCAGTGATGATATCACTTTCTAACCCTGAAATTATCCTGTCCTGGAAATCTCATTTTGGGAGATGACATATTTCTTTCTTATTTAACCCACTACAGGTCAGGTTTTCTAGTATTTGTGGCTGAAACCAACTCAACTGATACAGCCAAGGTGACTCCAGGACACTTGGATGTCCATTTAAGAGTTTGGATTTTATTCCTTTTGCAATAGAGAACTCGACAGAGATTTTTAAAGTCAGAAGGGTTTGCATCGTGGAGATCCACCTGACAGCATTCAGGCAGTGACCCCCCCCCTCCACATGGGGTGCAAACAATCTAATGGCGCATGAAAGAAAAGCCAAAATTGATATTCCTGACTAATTTTACCCTTTCATATGAGTTCTTAAAATTCTGCACAGCACTATATCTGATAGAATATCAGTGGCAACTAGAATAGCAGCAGTAAACCCTCTCTGGGTGCCTTCTAATGCCAGGCAGTGTCACAAGCATTTTATAGTCCTCTTAACAACAGTACAGGGTCATTTTTAATTTATAGACTAGAAACTGGGAAACAGAGAGTAACATATGTAAGTGACATACGTCAAACTCAAACCCAATTAGTTTAGCCCCAGATTCTGGGCTCTTAAGCAACACAGTATATTGCCTCGCCACATGTAATTTATAAACCTGTGTGTAAATGTGTGTGTCTGTGTGTGTATATAATTTTTAAACTAATGTAGAGGGGATTTATGTATATGAATGTGTATATAATATATATATAAGTCAAAATAAATATACACATGTGATATATACATACGTGTGTATATATCAATGTGCATGTGTTGGGGGGAAACATGCTCAGTGATGTTATACTAAAAAAAACGTTCAGTAAAATAGACTTCTTGAAAATTGCTGGTATTGGAATGAATTGCAGAGAGTGAGACCAAAAGTAAGGAGGGTGGCGAGGAGGCTGGCGTGGGAGGTGCAGCTGGGGTTGGGGAGGAGGGAATTCATGGGACAAAATCTTTGGGATGTGGAACTCCTCATACATGGAAGCCAAGTGCTGAGGTGCCCTTGAGGTTAGAGCAGTGCTGACTGCCATGTACTAAAAGGGGCTAGAAGGCCAGGTCACTGGGATAAAGAAGAGGCCCAAGAATCTAGAAGTCACAGAGAGCCCAAACATAGGGAATAGAACTGAGCAGGACTTGGATAGGGTCTCCAATTTGAGAGATAACTATCACGGGGCCTGACAAGGTCTAGGTGGAACCTGGGAATGGAGCTGGCAGTCACTGGTGCTGTGATGTTATGAACTGGACAGCGAGGGTGTTGGGAGGGTCACTGAGAACTCCAGTCAGGGTCAGACAGATAACAGTGAAGTGGGATGGTGGGGACTGTGGCAAACCAGAGAATACAGACACCTAGAGCGGGCAGCAACCACTGATGGTGGCCATGAGGGAATGTGGGCCCAATGTTTTACAAGTTGCCAAGTTTTCAAGAGAAATAGGAATTTGAATTTTTACATAAAATCTCCTGATTTTTAAGTGTTACTTAAAAAAAATTAAAACCCCCAGGCTTACAGCTAAGTGGCAGAGTGAGACTCAAACCCTGATTGTTTCCAAATCAGTGAGGGGTGGGGCACAGAGGCCATGGGCACAGGATCTCTTTGGCACAGAGCCCCTGTAGCAGTGAGTAAGGCAGAGGTGGGGACTGATGGGCATGTGATCCCTGGTTCTCCAAGCCTGCCCACTCAAGACAATCTTTGTTCTCAGCTGGTTGCCAACTAATAGGAAAGATCTAGCCAGTAATGACTTAAAGTATTCTTGGGTACTATGCTTTCCAGGGAAGACTTTTAAAAAGCATGTTGATGAAGGAAATGGGGCTTTGAAGGTGGATGAACAGGAAAGGTATGGTACATGGGTAACTATTTTGTCTGATAGCTAACACCAGTTCTTCACTCCATGGAATTTGGTAAGGTATAAATCAGGGCCCTGCCTCCCCTCAAAGAGTGATGACAACATAAGTCAGACTGGCTGAACAGAGAATGCCATCCCTCGGGGAATGATAATTGGAATAGGAGTGGACATCTGACATCAGAGTTAATTTTTTGAGACCAGTGTGGATATTGACAAAGAGACCTCTCTCTCTCTCTCTTTTTAAAGCATACATACAAAGGATAGAATGCCATACAAAGGATAAATGTTCCCCAGCTCTAGGGGAAGGGTAGAATTTTGCCTGAAAATGAAACAGAGCTAAGAAATAGAGAAAGAGCCAGCATCTTGATATAATTTAAGCACCTGGATTATGCCAGGCCTGAAATTCAACTCCTTAGACAATTCAATTAATATATTAAAGCTTAACTTAGGTTAAATTTAGTCTCTGACATCGGTAGCTAAAAGAATCTCACGTGGCTTATAGAAAAGTTGTGTTTGAGAACAGAAGGCCTTGCCCCGTATACCTCAAGCTGAGTCCACAGTGCAGCTGTCTGCTCTCCAGGTCAACAGTAGACAGTGCCCCCACCACCGAGTTCCCCTTACCTGGAAGTAGTTCAAAAGTATGCCAGCCCAGGACAGTCCCAGGCCTGCAAACATGAAGGGCACTGTCACCTGAAGGCCAATGGACAAGGTGGTCTCCCTGCCGAACTCGGTCCCCAGTGGTTTAGAAGCCACCCTTTGGCTTTCCGGGACACATAGGGGTCCATCTCCTGAGACCGTAGGGAGTCTTCCTGTGCTAAGGGTGTGTGGCAGCACTAGCTCCTCTGGTCTCCTCTGTCGGGTCTCTGTCCCATCCATGTGAGCACAGCTGAGCCCCTGGTAGCCTTAACCTGGGAGACACAAAGCAACAGGGGTTGTAGGGCAGAATTCCTGACCGCAATGGGGCCAACACCCTGCAAGTCTTCAGGCCCTTCTGTCCACCCGGGGCTGGCATCATTCTTGCCAATACACAGCCTTTAACTTGGTGCCCGCTCTACATGGCTTCCTGCAACCCTAATTTACAAAAATTTTTATTTAATATGCACATGTTTGAGGAAAAAAACAAACATACAGAAAAGAGCATTAAACTATATGAATTGGAACCAGCAAAACTTGTGGTACAAGGACCCCTGAAAATTCTCTTTCATAGAACAGGAAAACTGGCAAAAATTGTCAAAATCAACTTTTTCAGAACTCTGGAAATCAAAGACCTAGAGCAACATAGGCAATATTTATTCAAGAAAAAATGCTGAATCTCAGCAAGAACAACAACATTGTAATGTCCAGAATGTTTAACTTGCCTTAGTCCTATCCCCTGCTCTCTGGCTCTGCAGCAGCCTTAATTAAAAACCAACAGCCTAAAGAGAAAAGAATAAGCTAGAGCACTTTCAAAGCCTCACTCTCAAAGAACTGTCATTATTTGGCCTATCAGGTGGTTCACTGGATGCCACTTGCAAACTGTGTATTTCACCTGACCTGTAGTTCACTTAGTATAAAATGGCTTTTCCCTGAGGGACATTTGTTGAAAACAATTATAGGCACTTTGTGGCTGCCTGAAGCAGTGAATAATAGTTGGGGTAAATAATACACTATCCAAAATCCTAAAAGGAAAAGCTGGGGAATGAAATGCCTATATGGGTTTTAAAAAGCTCCTACACATTTCTGAGAATTTAGAAGGCCACCCATATTGAACTAGTCATATGCTAAGGAATTGCTTGAGAAGGTCCTAAGCTTTCACCCCTGGATGATTTGGAGTCTCGGCACAAACAGAAAGTGAAGGCTAAGGCAGAGTTATAAGTAACTGACTGAATGTTAAAGGTATGTCCCAATACGCACACAGAACCCCTTGGCAAAGACTGGGAGACTTACTGGTTCCAGGCATGGCATCCAAGAAAATCTCTAACCAACCATTACCTGACCACTAAGCAGAGACCATATACAGTAAAGAATATAGACTAAAGAATATGTTCAGAAAAGTCACTAAACAAAAAACAACTGTAACAAGCAGCAATAATAAGAAACCCTAAGAGGGGAGAATCTGATTTCCAGAGTTATCACATTAAATAATTTTAAATGTCTGGTTTTCAATTAAAAAAAAAAAAGACATGCAAAGAAACATGAAAGCATGGCCTATACACAGGGGGAAAAAGCAATTAATAATAATTATCCTTGAGGAAACCCAAACATTGGACTAGGTAGGCAAAAACTCTAAATCAGCTATTTTAAACGTTTAAAGAATTTAAGAAACCCTGTTTAGGGAACTAGAGGAAAGTATGAAAATAATCTCTAACCAAATTGGGAATATCACTGAAGAAATAAAAATTATTTTTAAAAGAGTCAAATAGAAATTCTGGAGTTGTAAAATATAATAGCTAAAATGTAAACTCCCTAGAGGAGCTCAACAGTTGATCTGAACAGGGAAAATAAAGAATCGTTGAGCTTAACAATAAGTCAACAGATATCCATTCTAAAGAACAAAAAGAAAATAGAAAGGAAAATGAAGATGTCCTCGGAGACCTGTAGGACACCATCAAGCACAGCAACAGATACATAATGAGAATCTCAGAAAAGGAGGAGAGAGTAAAGGGGTCTAAAAGAATATTTGAAAACATAATGGGCAAAAGCTTCTCAAATGTGATTTAAAAAATTTCCATGTTCGAACTCGACGAATTTCAAGTAGGATAAATTTAAAGAGATCCACACCAAGAAACAGCACTGGCAAACTGTCAAAAGTCAAATAGAAAGAGAATCTGGAAAGCAGAAAGAAGCAACTCATATATAAGAGATCCTCAATAAAACTGACAGTTTTTTCCTCATTAGAAACCATGGAAGCCAGAAGGGAGTGGGATGACAGTTTCAAAGTGCTAAAAGAATAAAACTGTCAACTAAGAGTTCTATAAGCATTGTAAGTATCCTTTAAAAAATGAAGGAGAAATTAAGAGATACCCAGATAAACAGAAACTAAGAGAAGTTGTCACTAACACACCTTCTCCAGAGGTAATACCAAAGGACGCATTTCAGGTTGAAATGAAGGGACTTAAATGGTAGTTCAAATTCACCAAAAGAAATAAAGAACAATATAAAGGTAGCTACATAGGCAAATATAAGAAATAGTATAAATGCATTTTTGGGGGGTTAGTAACTTTTTTCTCTTACCTGATTTAAAGACAACTGCATAACATAGTAATTATCAATGTGTTGATAGGCACACAATCTATAAAAAATGCAATTTGTATGACAATAAAAGCACAAAGGGGAAGTGTACAGAACTATATAGGAACAAAGTTTTATATACTAGTGAAATTAAATTGCTTTTAATTTGTATTAGAATGTTATAAGCTAAGGTGCTAATTGTAAACCTCAGGACAACCACTAAGAATATAACTACAATATATATGTATATTTTTAAATGACAAGAGAACAAATATGATACACTAGAAAATATCTATCTGATTCAAAAGAAGGCAGTAATGGATGTTAGAAGAACAGAAAAAAACCCCATAAGACATAGGAAATAAATGGCAAAATGGGAGATAAAAATCCTAATCAGTGATTACATTAAATAAAATGGATAGGTTGAGGAGAGGAGAAAAAATGGTGTAGATAGAGGCTTTGTTCATCCCTCTTCCAACCACATCAAAGTTGTGACAGAAAAACAGAGCAAACGACAAGGAAAGTCACCAGAGATCTAGACAAACAGAAGCACTACAATTAGAGAAAGAAATAATTAATTACCCTGCAATGGTAAAAGGTGGAGAGGGCAAAAACGCAAGTCTGCCCAGTCCCAAGTGGCTGAGTGGGACAGAGGCTGCAGATACCTCTTAAAGGGGCCATGTCTGTGAATGGTCTTTCATGGTGACAGACCTGCTCTCTCCGAGTACCAGTGATGGGTTGGCTGCACAGGGGGCAACAGGGACTTACAGGGGACATTGAGTTGTTGGAGTGAGGGCCAGAAGCGAGGCTCTCTCCTAGGTAGAAGTGCTCGCTGTATCCATTGTTCCTCTGTTGAGCCCTCCCCCACTCTCAGTGTTTGGACACAGTGCCACCATAGCTGAGGCATCACCAAACTGGATAAGAGGTCTTTCCGCCTGAAACTCTGGCTACCCCAACTTGAGGCACCACCCAAGCCACATCCAGTTGTGTCCTCGGAGAGTCCAGTGTTCCTTGCTGAGCAGCACCAAGACTCACACTGGTGGCATCTGGCTTCCGTTTCTGGTGTGGTCTTCTGAGGGAACTATAGGCTAGCATCTGTGGATTGCTTACTGAATCTTAACAGGTAGCTCTGGAGGGGCACAGGCTGGGGCCAAATTTGGCCTGCAGCTGAACCCCTCTCAGGACTGTGCCACTGGACACCTACCATACAAAGCCACGCTAATAAGACTGGGAGACTTAGGAGCTTTGCTTAGTACATAGGAACAGACACAGAAAAGCAGCTGAAATAGAGAGACAAAGAAGCAAAAACCATATGAGAGAACAGAACAGAGATCCTGGAATAATGGAGTCTAGCAATCTAACAAATGCAGAGTTCAAAACGCTGGTTATAAAGATGCTCAGTGAACTTAGGGACGTGTAGATGAATTCAGTGAGAATTTTAACAAAGAGATAAAAAACATAAACATGGAGATGGAAATTATAAAAGGGAATCAGTCAGAAATGAAGAATACACTATCTGAGATGAAGAGTGTATTAGATAGAATAAACAGAGTGTATAAAGAAGAGGATAGAACCACTGATATAGAGAACGGGGAAGCCAAGGACACTCAATCAGAATGGCAAGAAAAAAGAAGCCAAGACTATAATAATAATTTAAGGAGCCTATGGGACACTAGTAAACGTAAAACATCCATGTCATAGGGGTACTTGAAGGAAAACAAGATGTTGAAGAGCTATTTGAAGAAATAATGATGGAAAACTGTCCTCGCCTGGTGAAGGAAGTAGACATACAACTCCAGGAAACTATCATAGAGTACTAAGAAAGAGGAACCCAAAGAGGCCCACACCAAGACACATCATAATTAAAATGCCAAAGGTTAAGACAAAGAGAGAATCTTAAAAGCCGCAAGAGAAAAGCAGTTAGTTACCTACAAGGAAGCACCCGTAAGACTGACAGCTGATTTCTCAAAAGAAACTACGTAGGACAGAAGGACTTGACACAAAATATTCAACATGATGAAAACCCAGGAACTACAACCAAGAATACTTTATCTGGCAAAGCTATCATTTAGAGTCAAAGGACAGATAAAGAGCTTCCCAGACAAAAATAATCTAAAGGAATTTATCAACACCAACCCAGTATTACAGAAATTGTCGAAGGGACTTCTCTAAGAAGAAAAAACATATATGAAAACATGAATAAGACACACACATGCTAAAAGTAAGGGGAAAAAGATATTGCCTTGATCAACCTAGAAGGTATTGTACTGAATAAAATGAGTGAGGTAGAGAAAGACAAGTATCACGTGATTTCACGTACATGTGGAATCTAAAGAACAAAATAAACACCACCAACAACAAAAGCAGAAATAAAGTCATAGATACAGAGAATATTTTGAGGGCTACTACATGGGAGGGAGGTTGCAGGGGGTGGCAAACAAAAACAAAGGGATCAAGAAGTACAAATGGATAGTTGCATAACAGACATGGAAATGTAGAGTGTAGCATGGGGAAGATGTTTAATAATGTTGTATTAAAATGTAAGGGGGGAAAGGAATACTAAATTTAGTGGAGTGATCTCTTTGTGAGTTATGTGGATCTCTGATCACTATGCTGTACAATGGAAATTGGTATATTATTGTATGCCAATTGTAATTGAAAAAAAAACTCATCAAATTGTACAATGTAAATATGAGCAACTAATAGTCTATTATATTTCAATAAAGGAGGAAAAACAAAATTAAGTTTTAAAACAAACAAAAAATGGATAGGTTAAAAGTAAAAAGATTTTAAAAGACATATCATGAAAACAGTACCCAAAAAGAGTTGGAGTGCCTTACTAATACAAGGCAAAATAGACATTAAGACAAAATTGTCACTACAAAGAACATTTGATAATGATAAAAAGTTTGATCTATCAAGAAGACATGACAATTATAAGTATATATACAGCTAACAACCACAAAACACATGAAGCCAAACCTAGCAGACCCGAAAGTAGAAAAATACGATTCAACAATAATAGCTGGAGACTTCAATACTCCACTTTCAATAATCAATAGAACAACTAGGCAGAAGATAAGCAAGAAAACAGATTACTGGAACAACATTATAGGCCAATTAGATAAAAATACATCTATAGGAACACTCTACCCAACCAGAGCAGAATATACATTCTCATAAATGCACATGAAACATTCTCCAGGACATACCATATCAGGCAAAAAACAAGTCTCAAATTTAAAAGGATTGAAATCATACAAAATGTGTTCTCTACAATGGAATGAAATGAGAAATAAAATAACAAGAGAGAATTTGGGAAATTCACAAATATTTAAAACAACTGCTCTTAAATAACTAATGGGTCAAGGAAGAAATCAGAAGAGAAACTGGAAAATTAAATTTGAGTAAATGAAAATTTAAATACAACATACCCAAACTTATAGGATCTGTGAACTCAGTGCTTAGAAACAAATTTATAGCTATAAATGCCGTTATTAAAAAAGAAGAGGTCAAGTTAATTTTTCACCTTAAGAAACATGGGGAAGAAGAGCAAAGTACGTGTCCCCTTCCCTGCCACAAAAAAATAGTAGAGGGTTGGAAGTAATAAAGACTAGAGTGGTGATAAATGAAAAGTGAAAAACAAATAAAGAAAATCAACAAAACCTACAGTTAGCCCTTTGGAAAGATTGACAAATTTGACAAACCTTTACCTAGACCGATGAAGAAAAAAAGAGAGAACTGAAATACTTAAGAGGGTACACTATTTCCAAATTTACAACTATGAAAATAATTATGAAGGAATACTATGAATAACTGTATACCAACAGATTAGGAAACCTAGAAAAAGTGGAAAAATTCTTAGAAATACAGAAAAACTAACTCAAGGAGAAATTTAAAATTTTAATAGACCTATAATAACAAAAATATTGAATTAGTAATAAAAAATATTCTCATAAAGAAAAGTGCAAGAGCAGATGGCTTCACTGGTGAAGTATACCAAATGTTTAAAGAATTAAAACTAGTCCATCACAAACTCTCTCTCCAAAAAATAGATGAGGAGGAAACACTTCCCAACTTGTTCTACAAGGCAAGTATTACCCCAATACCAAAATCAGACAAAGAAAATCCAAGAAAACTACAGACCAATATGCCTTATGAATATTCACAAAAAATATCAACGAAATGTTAGCAATATGAATTCAATGACATATTAAAAAGCTTATACAACATGACCTAATGGGACTTATCACAGGAATTCAAAGTTGGTTCAATACACAAATATCAATAGAATAATGAGTGGGAAAACATAATCAGCTCAAGAGACTCAGAAAAGATATTTGGCAATATCCCACACTCTTTTATGATAAAAATACTAAAAACAATATATATATAAAAATTATCTCAAGCTGACATAGGGCATCTATGAGAAATCTAGTTAACATACTTAATGGTGAAAGATTAACAGTATTCTCCCTAAGATTAGAAACGAGACAAAAATGCCTGCCATTGCCACTTCTATTAAACATTATAATTAAAGTTCTAGCAACTACAGTTAGGTAATAAAATGAAATAAAAGGCATCTGAATTAGAAAGGAAGAAATAAAACTATATTTACAGATGATGTTATCTTGTGCATAGAAAATCCTAAGAAATACATGCACATACAGCACACAGACACACACACAATTATTGTAGTAAATAAGTTCAGCAAGTTTAGAATATAAGATCAATACAAAAAAATAAGTTTTATTTCTATATACTAGCAATAAACAAAAGAAAAATTAAACTAAGAACTGCATCTGAAATAGCATCAAAGAGAACAAAATATTTAAGAATAAATTTCACAAAAGAAGTGTAAAACATTTACCCTGAAAACTAAAAAACTATTGTTGAAGGAAAAATTTAAAAACCTAATAAAAAAAAGATATTCTGTGTTCATGGACTGGAAGATTTAATATTATTAATATCGCAATACTCCTCAAATTGATGTACAATCTCTGTCAAAAGTCCAGCAACTTTTTTTTGGAAAAAGTGACAAGATGATTCTAAAATTCAAATGGAAATGCAAGAGACCCAGAATCCAAAACAAAACAAAACAAAACAAAAACAAACAAACAAACAAAAAACCAGAAGAAAGTTAGAGGACACACACTTCAAGATTTCAAAACTTAACTACGAAGCTATAGTAATCAAAACAGTATAGTATTGGCATAAGAACAGATATATAGATCCATGAAATAGAATTAAGAGTCCATAAATAATCTCATGCATGTATAGTTAATTGCTTTTCAACAAGGATGCAAAGATCATTCAATGGGGAAAAAATAGTATCTTCAACAAATACTGCTGAGATAACTGGATATCTATATGCAAAAGAATAATAAATTTGAATTCCTGCCTCAAACCATATGTAAAAACTCAGAAAGCATCAAAGACCTAAACCTAAGAGCTAAAACTATACAACTCTTAGAAAAAAAATATAAGTATAAATTTTAGTGAATTTAGATTTGGGTTATGGTTTCTTAGATATGATAACTAAAATACAAACAACCAAAGAAAAATTACGTAAATTGGACTTTATCTAAACTTAAGTTTTGTATTTCAAAGGACATTATCAAGAAAGTGAAAGACAACCCACAGAATGAGAGACACCATTTGCCAATTACATATCTGATAAGGAACTAGAATACATAAATAATATTTACAACTCAATAATAAACCCAGGTTAAAAACTGGCAAAATATTTGAATAGACATGTCTCCAAAAATATATGATAGCCAATAAACACATTAAAAGATGCTCAACATCTTTTGTTGTTAGGAAAATGCAAAACAAAACTGCATTAAGATACCACTTAGCATAATGTTTTCAAGGTTCATCCATGTTGTTGCATGAATCAGTACTTCATTCCTTTAATGGCCAAATAATATTCCATTGTATGGACTTTTGTTTATCCATTTATTAGATGATAAACATTTGGGTTGTTCCTATTTTTATAATTAATACTGCTATGAATATTCACGTGCAAGTTTTTTGTGAATGTGTTTTCACTTCTAATGAATTATACATTTTAAAGGGATATTTTATGGTATGTGATTTACATCTCAATACTACGAGTGAAGCCCTAAACAATATAGTAGTGTTTTATTTACTTTGCAATTTAGTTCAATAAAATCACACTCTTTACATATCTGGTTTCTGTCACTTGACATTAAGTCTGTGAGATTCAGTCATGTTGCTGAATCCATTTTTATTTCATTGCCATATAGAATGCAAGTGTATAACTATATGACAATCTACTCATCTATTCTACTCTTGAAGGATGATCACAATTTACTTTTATTTCCAAAAGAAAAATAACTTTATTGGTTTTTATTATAAATGTAATGTTTTCATAAAAATACAATTTAGACAATACAAAAAGGTATAAATAAGAAAGTTTCAACCACTGACAATTTTACTGTTCCAAAATAACTAATGCTAAGCCTAGTGTATATCCTTCCAATGTATACACACACACACACACATGCTCACACACGTTCTCACACATATATTTACATATTTTTAAAACCAGTGTTCTAGATCCTGTTTTTTTTTTTTTTAATAAAATGTGTATATCTTTCCACTGCTATTTTCAGTATGTCATTTTTTGCCTTCTCTTGTCATCTTTGACAACTGATCTCAGTTTCAGGCAAGGAATGAAGTGGTGAGCTCACTCCACCCAATTGCTGGTAAAACTTTTTCCAGAGGATTTATAAATTCAGGAAGAGCAGAGGAAAGAACTCAGCAGGGACATATAGCTACGTGTTTTAACTTGTAGCAGCATATAGCAGAGTGTCACCAGTGGCCCCCTCTCCACCTTCCCATTGGCAAGGATAGTACACTGTTGAGTAGCAAGTTTATTAAGTCAGCAGAGGAAATGCTGGGCCAGTGAGGACTGTGTGAGGAAACACTGAGTAAGAGAGCACAGGAGAAGCCTCATATCTTCAGGGGGCACCTCAGAAGGTATATAAATGGTTCCTGCCTACCAGCCTACAGAATCTGGGCCGAGCAGGCTTTGCTTGACTTAAACAGGCAGTAAACCATGGAAACAAAGACTTATTCTAACATGACTATCACATTCGAAAGCATTTGCAACAGCTAACACTAGGGACAAGAAATGTATGCCCCTCTGTCTGCCCCTTTGGCCACACCTGTCTCCACCACTGGCCAGAGGAGCTGCCCTCACCTGGCAGGCTAAGGCCCAGGTCATTTGTCAGGACCTAATGGCAGGAACCCAGTAGGCTTCTTGTTGTGCTGACTCTAAGCCTGATCCCGTGGGGGTGGACTAACCACTTTCTTTAAATTCCTGTCGCATTCTCTGTAGCAATGCTGGTAAACTGAGCCAGGACCATGTAAGAGGCCTGGCCACAGTGGGGAGGCATGTAATGGCAAGAGCATAGAGAGAAGGAAGGCTCCAGTCCTGCCACCAAAGGGAGCACCATAAGAGCAGTCAACAGGGTCTCCGGGGCACATTCTGCTTTCCTATGTGGCTCCCTTGAAACCACAGAGAGAGAAAGAATGCTTAGCAGAACAGTGTTGGAGGGCCCTGGACAGTGCCATATCCTTAATCTCTTTTAAAAAACAATAGACACCACTACCAATGAGGCATGTGACACCCCTTTAGTCCTCACAAGACCCCAAGAAGGTCTGAACATTACTGCTTCTGTTACCCAGCAGAGGAAACAGGAGGTAAAAAGTCAGCTGGGCCGGCCTCAACCCCTGTGCTTGGAGCCCTCCTCAGTTTCTCCTCCTACCTCTGTGGAATCATCAGATGGGAATAGAAACTTTGCTCTAGGATTTGCCTCAAAAATAATCTCCCTTGACCTCAAGCTACCCTCTAGTTCTCACCCCATTCTCTCTTCCCCTTCAGGACACGATTACAAAGACATGCCCCGCACCCATCTCTATGTCTCATCTCACCCTCTGTGTGCAAGCACCCCTCCTGCTCCTCCCAGCACAAAATGCCCCTGCCAAGGCCAGTGGTCCCCTGCACAATGCCAAACAACCCTTAGACCTCAGAGTGCCCAATTTCTTGGCCAAACTCATGGTGGCATGAGACACTCAACAACTGGAGACTTGCCCGCCATGGCTTTCCTAAGTCTTTGTCCTGTAGTTGTGCCCCCCATCTCCTCCTTCATAGGACTTTAGCTCCTGCTCCTTTTCGTCCCTCTTGATAAAGTCCTGACCACCCAGACAATGCTGCCAATAATCAAGAACAATGCTCTGTTCGTATTTCTGAAAGTAGCTGTACTGGGGCAGCTAAGTCTAGCTAAACTTTGACCAAGATCTCCCTGCTAACACCCACAAAACATTGCATCCTTCTTCCTCAAGTCAGAACACTCTTTTGGAGCCTTCTTGTGCCTAGTATTCTACAATAAAGACTATGTTAATGTGCTCTGGCTGATTTTCTTTCTTGTGTGGCTCCTTGAGACTTGTTCTTCCAGGTTAGGGTTGCCAGATTTAGTAAATAAAATGTGACACACTTATGCTGAAAATGATTCAGACCACCTACCAAGCTAAGAGGCATCTCAAATATGGCAAGTCTAATGTAGAACTCCTGATTTCCCAATTCTGTCTCTCTAAGCCTCTTCCTTCTTGTAAAAGGCACCATTATCCACCCAGCCAGTCAACGTAGGAGAAAGGGCTTGGCATAGAGGGGAAATGAATATATAATCCTTTCGACTTTATATATAAGTATACTGTCTGTTTGTACTTATCTCTGATGAATATGCACTACTAAAAAAATAAACAACTTTTTTTTAGAGCAGTTTTGGGTTCACAGAAAAATTGAGAGGAAGACAGAGGTTTTCCATATACCTTCTGCTTCCACACATGTGCAACCTCCTCCATTATCAACATCCTACACAGGAGTGGTACATTTGTTACAATAGGAGAACCTACACTGACATCATTCCCACTTAAAGTCCATAGCTTACCTGAGGTTCATTCTTTGTTGTACATTCTGTGGGTTTGGATAAATGTATAATGACACGTATCCATCATTACAGTATCAGATAGTAGCTTTACTGTGCTAAAAGTCCTCTGTGTTCCACTTATTCATCTTTCCCTCCCACTTCATGCACTTTTTTGGGGGTATTTTGGGGTAATTTATAAACAAAATTAGCAGTGGTCTATTATCATTTATGCACCCCAAGAATCATTGGTTCACCATTAATTCAACAAATAATGTTTTCTTACTTCCTTTTGTGCCAAGCATTTTCCAGGCACCAAGAATATACTGAAAAGCAAGACAGATAAAGGTTCTGCTCTTAGGAAATTTACATTCTAGACCCAGAGAGAAATGAACAAGAGAAAAAAAATAAGCAAGATAAATACAAGTATGAAGAAAGTTAAATATGGTAAATTGATAGGGACAATCTGGGGAAGGTGGAGAGGATGGTTTGGATGGTCAATCAAGGAAGACCCTACAAGACAGGGTGACATTTTTACTAAGTCCTACTGACAACAAAGGTGCCAACTGTGCAAAAGTCTGGGTGAAGAATTCTCTGTGCAGAGAGACCAGCAAGCACAAAGGCACTGGGGTAGGGCAAACTTGGCACTTCTGAGGCAGGAAAAGCAAAGAGGTTGACACATCTGGGGCAGGTGGACAGTAAAAGCAGATGGCACGAAGTAAGGGCAGAGCAGCGAGCAGGGCTTTATCAGCCAAGCAAAGAGTTTGTTTCTTTTTCAGGGTGGAGTGAAAGCACTGGACAGGATGATGATGTAATAATGGTTATGTTTTCATAACCATTTGTTTTCCCCACTAAAAAGAATCAGGGTCTAGGAGTGACCCCAGGTGACCCCCGTGGTAAGATTCCAGAAACCCTAGGAAGATGGACCCTGATTACACAAAAGTAATAGTGAAATTACATACAGCCTAGAAAAACAACACTGAGAAGAAATAAGAGTGATCCTAAAGATAAATAATGAATATAGACATTTATATCCATGATACTGGATTTTTTTCCAACCAGTTTTAGCATAAGTAAACTGATTAATTTTGAAACCATTATAATATGTTGTACATATTAAAAATATTACAGGAATTTGATATATTATATTTGTGCCTTTAATTAAATGTTCAGAAGATCTTGATTAAATAGACGTACATGATTAATGTTTAAATGTTTGGAGAATTTGTTAAATGTATAAATTGTGATTTATTAACTATGAAAATAAATGGTGTGTGATCATTTTGAAGAATGCAGGCTCTTGGATATCTTTTAAAATGTTGACTATTCAACAAGTATACTGAAATAATGAATTAGGTGTTAACAAAGTCAGTTAGGGATAAGGCCTCTCTGTACAGGTACTTAGACATCCAGGCCTATGGATAGCAGGAAAAAAGAAGGTATCCAGGTGTCCACCTTTTTCTGGGCTTCCTTCACTGGCCAGACAGGCCCGAGGAGTGGGGAAGTGGTCAGTCAAAGGATTTTTGACCTTTAAACAGGGTTTGAACCTCTAAAGGTTCAGGGAGGTAAGGTCTCCACTGCTCCCCCACCCCCCCCAAAAAAAATCCTGAAAGCAAAAACCAGGGAGAAAAAATGATTAATTCGACTCCATAAAAGTAAATATTCTGTGGGAAAAAATTGTCTCTAAACAAAATTAAGAGACAAGCAAAGGTCTAGGGAAAATGTCTGGAAACAACAGAAGAGACAAAGAAATAGTGTGCCCTCCTCCTCCTCCCCCCCACCCCCCAAATATAAATAAAAGATTCCAACACAGCCCTGAGGGACAGAAAAAAAAAAATTAGAGAAACAGGTGAGAGTATAAACAAGTGTTCAGCAGAAGGAGAAAGACAAGTATCCAGTCAGTACAGACTAGGGGCTGGGAAAATGATTTAAACCCAGCTTCAGGAGGCCCTACCTCACTATCAGATGGCCCAAAGGCCCAGGAAGAGAGAAGAGACCCCATACTGAATGGGGAGGGAGGGGACTGGGTCCACCTCTGTGAAAGACAACTTGGCAATGACTGTTCAGTACCCACATATCCTCACCCCCCCAAAGCACAACTGTGGTGACTCACTGACACAGACACACAAGGACAGCCCAAGAGTGCTGAACAGCAGCTGTGCGGGGAACCTGACAGCACAGCCAATGCTGCGCTCTGTGCTGCCCCCAATAGGCAACGGCATCGTGTGGCTGTGTGGGGAGTGCAGCTGCGCTATAGGCACAACACAGAAACCGCTCCTGGAGAAACCATTGTTACATGAGGAAAACAAGCTGAGGAATGGCGTCTAAAAACGTCCCACACTGTCCTGTCCTGTGGTCTGTCTTCACTAGGCATGTGCGTGGGTACACAGGGAATGGTCTGGCCAGGGCTGACTTCAGGAGGGAGGAGAGCCACCTGGGATAGAGGCCCCTCCTCGGTCAGCACTCTGCGGTCATTTCTACCTGCTCTATACCCCCAACAGACTGGGGACACTGTGGTCCACCGGCAGAGACCTCACATCCCCGTGGATGGTGGTCAAAGGCCCTCGGCTTCATTGGGAACATTGGAATGTTCCTTGAAGAGAATGTGCTGAAATGTCACTTGGGTCAATAAAAATGAGTACAGATGGTCCTGAAGGACTGGTCTGCTGGTAAGGGAGGTTCCTGTTGCGAGAGTGGGCTGTGGAGGAGAGTGGGTTGTGGACGCAGAAAAACCCCTCCTTTAGCCTACAGGGAGGGGATGAGGCTGGGGGGAGGTTGCAGAGACTCCAAGGCAGAGATCTCACCGAAGCTTCCCTCCGGGGCACACACTAGGGACAACGTGCTACAAGATAGCCTCCCCCCCACCCCCGCTCCCTACAAAGAACTACCCAGCCAAGATGTCACTAATGTGGTGTGAAAACCCTGCATAAGCTATACTGCTTGGAGCTCCCCTTCCTAGGGTGCAGGTCTTGAGAGGAATCAGGCTGGGGACCAGGGTCCCTCAGTGCCGCCCAGATGAGTCTGTGAGGTCAACACTGTTCTTCCAGGTGCCTCACAAGAAGTCTGTTCAATCGGATGGAGGAGGACACTGACACTGTGTCATCCAATGGGTGGAGATCCAGTTTTGGACCCCAGGCCTCTGGGAAGCCCAGTGCTAACGCAACAGGTCCTTAGCACCTCATACAAACTAGTGGGAGACAGAACCATTCCTGACCTTTCTGGGGTAAGAGGTAGAGGAGGTGGGTGGGCTAGGATACTGTGAGACCTCAGCCCTCTGGGCTTCATAGGTAGCTTGGTTCAGCGGGAGCACTCTGGACTCTCTCCTTCCTTGATATCTGTCCTTGGAAAAGTTAAATGTCTGTACCTCCACTGCCTCATCTGTTAAAGGGGGATAACAGCATCTACTTCAATGGTTTGTGATAAATAGTGCATTTGCATTACAGGAGATCTGGCTGATCCCATCCCCACTTCAAACCCATCAAAGCTCTGCTTTAGATCAGTGGTTCTTAAACTACTGCAACATCAGAATCACCTAGAGCAGCAGTCCCCAACCTTTTTGACACCAGGGACCGGTGTTCCTAAGAGAATCTAATGCCTGATGACCTGAGGTGAATCTGAGGCCAGGATGCTAGGGCTGAGGAGCACCTGCCATTACAGATGAAGCTTTGCTAGCAAAATTACTTTGCTATATGTAGGGGGTCGGGGAGTGAGCCTCAGTGTAACCTCTAGAAGAGGATCTGGCCCACCCCCATGCTCTGGGTCCCCTCTCCAGCACCCCAGCATCCCTCAAACCGAAAGCACAGCCCCGCTCTAGGCCTTCGGTGTCCCTCCCCCTTACCAGGTACCCCATCCACCCATCTCCCTCCTCTGCCCCAGGCCCCTATCTGGCTCCTTCCCAGGCTTCATCCGCCGCTGCCGCCACCCTTCCTTTCCTCTCACCCATCCCCGTTTTACCTCATCTTTCGCGTACCTCCTGGCTCCAGGACCCTATCCGGCGCTACCCCCGCCCGCGCTTCCCATCCATCCGATTCCCGCTTCCTTGGTTTACCACATCTTCCACGTCCCGCGTGCCTCCCAGGTCTGCCGCCACTCTGAATACCCCTCGGCCTGCCCCGCCCCCGATATCTACTCAATGTTCCGCGCAACGCCCGCTTTGGGATCCCTTTGGACACCGTCTTCCGCCAATCTCCGGCCCAGGGCGCCCCGCCCGCCCTCGTCTAGCGCACGGCCTCGCTTACCGGAATCCCTGCCTGGCGGTGGCGTTCAGAGGGCCGGCCCAAGAGGCGGAGGCCGCGCTCAGCCGCGGGGAGGGCTCACAGAGGAAACGTCAAAGACCAAGCAGTCCCACAACCGAGCCACCCCGGCGCCATTCTAGGCCTGTGGGGCGGGGACCTGAGACTTGGGGGTGGGGAGTGTAGGCAGGCGGAGAGCGCCGGAAGGCTGGGCCGCGGAGACTCCGCCTTCAGGACCTTACCTCGGAGTCTTTGCGGTGGGGTCAGAAATCCATCCCAAGCTGGGGTCACCCTAGCCGTGACTCTAAAGGACAGTATCCTGAGAATACCAAGTTCCTCCCATCCTTTCTTGCAGTGAATGCTCGCAACGCCTTTCGGGGTGCAGCTTCTCCCTGAGGCTGGTTTACAAAGAAGCACCCAGGAGAAAAAGGGGCATGAGGATTTCTTTAAGGCAGGGATGCCGACCCTCCCACCACCCTCACTGGTCAGTGCCCTGTTAGGAACCCAGCTGCACAGCAGGAGGTGAGCACATGCCTGTAAGTCAGCAAAGCTTCATCTGTATTTGCAGCTGCTCCCCGGCGTTAGCCATCACTGCCTTAGCTCCACCTCAGCTCATCAGGCATTGGATTCTCATAGAAGCACTGGTTCCTGGTGCCAAAAAGGTTGAGGACCGCTGCTTTAAAGGCTGTGTGAAGACCAGCCAGTCCCAAGGCACAGATGCCTAGCCTGCAGCCATCAAGTCTCCAAGATTAGTGTTTTGCTGTTGTGGTTAACTTTTTAATTACGGAAATGTACAGACATATAAAAGTTGGACAGTAATATGTCCCACACGCGTGGGCCATCTTCAATTATGTTTGCATCTTGCTTTTTTTTTTTTTTTAAATCCTTCTATGTTCTTCCCCATACACATTTCCCTCCCCCCCCCGCCCCCCGCCCCCCGCCCCCAGTAGTTTTAAAGTAGCAGTCCCCAACGTTTTTGGCACCAGGGACCAGTGCTCCTATGAGAATCTAATGTCTGATGATCTGAGGTGCAGATGAGGTGGTGATGCTAGCGCTAGGAAGTGGCTGCAAATACAGATGAAGGTTCACTTGCTTGCACACCACCTGCCTCCTGCCGTGTGGCCCATTCTCTAACAGGCCATGGACCAGCACCTGTCTGTGGCCCAGGGGTTGGGAACACCTGTTTTAAAGAATCTTGACAGACATATTTCATCTTTAAATATTTGAGTATGTTTATTTAATTGATAGGGTCCGATTTTTCAAACATTCCTATAATGCCAGTTTCATACCTAACGAAGTTAATAATAACTAGTCCAGTTCAATTTTCCCTAATTGACTCAAAAATATCTTTTGACAGCTGGCCTGTTCTAACCAATATCTAAAGAGGGATGATAGATTTTGGAGGAAGGGGGACTCAGGCAAAGTTCACCTACAGGGTTTTGCCAGATGCCTGCTCATGCTCACAGAGCCAGAACATTAGTCCCACCAGAGAGAAGTCTGAGGGGTACAAATGTCAGGTGCAGATATAGGTCAGATATTTAACGAGACTTAGTAAAATATTGCATTATTTTATCTCAACAAAAGACAACTTTGCATTTTAAACACAAGAGGTCCCCCCCGGTTTCATAGACATGCATGCATGAATACCTTATCCTTTTATTTATTTTTTTTTTATTTATTTTTAAACAAATGTGCAGCTTTCTTGACCTATAACTGGTTTTGGTTCTGCCTGCACACGTCCTCAGGTATCTGGGCTTCAGGAGGCCAGCCATTTTCTGGCTCCTCCTGCCCTCCCCATGAAACAAGTGGTCATGACCATTGGTAGCCAGTATTCCTGCCCTAAACTTTCTAGACCATGCTCTAGCTACCTGGGACCTGGGAATTTCCAATGGCCCTAAGCCCATTTACAGGATGTGTACCCAGATTGGTGCTTCAGAGAACGAACAGGTTGGTGGACATGGGTTGTCTCTTCCCACAGGGCCACATTGGAGCTCCAAGAAGTCCCAGAATTCCGCATTTAAATCTAACCTCCCAAGGTGCTTTGGAAGTATAGTTATCAAGGCCAGAAAATAGAATAAACTCTCTTTAAGTGATAACATTTATGACAGACCTTAACCTGAACAGAAGTGGAGAGTGCCTATGGGAAGAGCTATCACGCCCTATGTCATCATGAGAGTACTACAAGAACTTTTTGTTTACAACAGAGCTCTATCTTTATAACAGCTTCTTCCCTTATCTTTCTCTTCCCCTCTATTAAGTACTTCCTCCATCTTTGTCTGGTTTGGTGTGTGTATGTAACTTACCTTGTCTTCACATACTGGATTCTAACCTTTTATTTCCCCCTGAATAAATTCTTTTTTTGTGACAGAATGCCTAGGAGACTTTGTTTTTTAGTTGACTATAGCTTCTTGGTTTTAATTACAATTTTTATGATTTAAACATTTGCTTTGTGGGCACCCATTTGGACTCTTGCCCCAGGTTCTGTAATTTTGAGTTTGGCCTGTCTTGTTTCAATATAATTATGGATACAAGAAACATTTTATTTTCTTCTTAATTGTAATACAAGACAAATAAATAGCAACTAGCAGTTGACCTCTCTTGACCTTAAAAATAAAACAGTCAATTATTTACCAACAATGGGTTTATGCAGGAAGAGCAGAGAATTGTAACTCAGAACAAGTAAACTACAGCAAAAAATATAGGCAAGTACAACAAACAAAGGAGAGGAATGGTATCTCATGGAGATAAAGGAGGAAGTTGGCAGTGGTTGTTTTGAATGAAAAACATTAGAGGAAAGCTAGAGTTCAGGATGATGACTGCTTCTCATTGGCCGAGTTGTTGGGATAGTCAATTTCTTATAGGAGATGCAATGTACATCTTTTCCTGTTGGGGCCTGTAATTGATGATTCTTTCCTGTTGAGGATTTCTTAAGTTGGGGTCTGTAATTGACAATCCTTCCTGTAATTGATCTCAAGTGATACTGGGGTTTCCCATTATTAATTTTTATACCTCACTGGTAGAGAAAATACAGGGAGAACATAATACTCTCGCAAAGAGGATATACGCAGCTAAGCTCCAAAGGGTGGTTGCCATACTAGGACATTAGACCCATTCCTTGGGACCTTGGTAAATGGCAGGCAATATGCACCCATTCTTGCAAACTGGCTAGTGCCACAGTCACTTCCCTCACCCACAGGCATTTATAAGTTGCCCAGAGTGCTGGCTCAGGAGTCCAGAGGCCTGGCTGGATTCTAAGTAGTGAGTAGCTTTTGCAAAGAGCTACTATGCCCAAACTGTAATTTTCAGATGAAAGTTTAAGATATGTAGACAAAAAGACATTTGTTAATGATAAAGTTCTAATGTTATGGACCAAATTGTGCCTCTCCTCCCTCCCCCCAATTTGTATGTTGGAAGCCATAATCTTTGGAGATGGAGAATATAAGGAGGCAAAAAAAATTAAATTAGGTTTTAAGGGTGGGGTACGGAACTAATATGACTGGTGTCTTGACAAGAAGAGGAAATGATGTAAGAGAGCTCTCTTTCCCTCTGCCTCTCTGTGCCAACAGAGAAGAGGCCCTGTGAAGACCAGTGAGAAGGCAGCTATCTACAAGCCAGGAAGAGAGGACACACAGAAACCAAGCCTGCTGGCACATTGATCTTGGATTTCCAGCCCCTGTGAGGAAAAACATTTCCATTGTTTAAGCCACCCAGGGATTGGCCACTACTTTTGTGCATCCTGGCTCAGAGCTACCAGGAAGGAAGAAAATATTACCACTAAAAACCCTGCAGTTTGCAAAACCATGAGCATGAACAAAAATGTTCCTGCTTATGGGGTTAATTCACAACATAGCCCCTCCACAAACTCAGATGACTGCTGGCTGCCTGGCCGGCAGCCAAGGAAAGCAGTACACAAAGAACTTTCCAGCAGTGCCTGTTCTCAAGGATGTTTTCTGTTGCTCCTATGGATGTTATCTGCTCCTGTAACCAAGCAGCACATCTTACTCCCATCTGCTTGAGAAGACGGCTGCTCTCCCAATGAGATTACCCTCTCTCTGCTTGTGTGTATAAAAACATTGCTTTGTTGGGGTGCCCTTTCCTGCAGCTCCAACCAGCCTCTGCTGAAGCTTCCTTGCCCCCCAAGTAATAAATGGCATGTCACACCCCTCTGGTCCTCCCTAGTAGTTTTTCTGGAATATCCCACCTGCAGGTACCTGGCCTGGAGCTCCTGCATTACAACTGGTGTAGTTGGCAAGGTATTCAGAAAGTACCTAGTTGAGTTAACCTCCGGTATGAACATGTCTGGCAGGAGTCCATCAAGGGCACTCCCAAGTCTAGGGATGGGGAATGGGGGTGGGTGGGGGAATACAGGGTAGGCCTCTAGGTCCATATTGTTTGAAGTAGCAAGCCTTTTAGATTCTTAGGCCCTGCCAAGGGAATAGGGGGGGTACCCCCAGCACTCCCATAGACCTCTTACAAATTGTATGGAAAGTAGAGGAATTTTGTTCTTTTAGAAGAAGGAGCTGTGGGCAATAGTGGCCGTAGTGGGCTGGCCCCTTCTTCAGGCACTACGTAATATTTAGCTATATTCAAAGAACATTGTAGCAGATGCTCTAAAGATCCTAGCAAATTTACTAGTGAATCTGAACAAACTTACTATGTTTTATAACTTAACTTGGCAACATCAAAGGTCTTATGAGGTTTTTCTAACTCTAAGTAATTTTCAAGTTCTCAAAAATGGCCTGAAATATAAATGCAGCCAATACTACCAGAGACAGAGATTATTAGAGAAAAAGCAAACAAACAAATGGGGCACTTTTAAAAGCAAGCAGTCAGTCTCAGCAAGCTGCACCCTACCCCTGCCTTTTTCCAGTTTATGTAAAACTGTCAAGGACAAATAAATACTTCCAGAAGTTACAAAATATATTCACGAATTTGCCAATCTAAAGATGTTAATTACTTACTTTCTAACTGCCTGTTAGAAATTAAGGTCTCTGAGAGTTGAAACATTTGTATTATAATAGAAAGGGAAATGGATTTGTTTAGTAACAGAAAGTATAAGGTACAGAGATTTATTTTAAAAGAGGTTAAAGTAGTTTATCCTAAAGTTAGTTGTTTCTAAATAAGTACAAAGGCAAACTGAAGGGATAAAGAAAGTTACAGAAGATCTGTGAAGAGAAATCTTAAAAAAGAGGAAACTGTATATAGTTAAGCTAATGCAACATTACAGTTAGGTTCTTTCTACTAAGTAAGACAATGTTTCTTAGGCTATTGGTCTGCTACTAATACTATGAAAAAGTTTTCTGAGTAAAAAACCCAAAGATTCTGTGCTTTATTACAATAATTTTCTGTGCTTTATACTGTCTTAACCAGTCACCACCATTATAGACACTTTAAGTGTAGAATTAGGAACTTACCATTTTGTTCTAGATTAAGCTAATACATGTTTCCCCACAGACATTCACCCAGTCAAGATCAGTTCGCTTTTACCTAGAAAGGGAGACAATAGACCTTTACTGTCCTACCCATAGGGTCTCTCCATAATAACCCCACTATCTGCTGCAGTTTTGTAGCCAAGGATTTAGCGAGCTGGGCTAAAACTGCCACCATTGACTATATTGATAATAATATAATCTAATCTAACTTCTCAGACTTACAGCAGGCCGCCCCAGCCTTGGTGACATTCCTGCAGGAAAAGGGATATGCCATCAACAAAAAAAGTTACGAGGCCCTAGCTTGTCTGTCAAATTCTTAGGGGTAGTCTTGCCAGGTAAGATGAAGGTGATACCTACAGTGCTGGTAGATAAAATTCAGGCTTTCCCCCTACCCACCACAGTTAGACAACTATAGGAGTTCTTAGGCCTCCTAGAATATTAGAGAGTTTTCATCCCACACCTAGCACAATTAGTATGTGCCTCCTTTAGCCTCTTGTTCACAAGGGGGCCACCTAGGATCAGCAGGAAAAACAACAGATGGCCTTTATGACCGCCAAACAAGCGGTAAGGATAGTACAAACAGTAGGTGTCATTGATCATGCATGCCTGTGTGAATTAGATATACATATCACCCAAGATGTCTATGCCTAGGGGCTCTGGCAATGGCAGGGATGGACATGTGCCTCCACCGGCTTTTAGTCCCAACTCTGGAAGGGTGTAGGAGGATGGTTTAGCCCTATTGAACAACAAGTCAATGCAATGTACCAAGCTCTCCTGGCCACCAAAGCATTAACCAGACCCATTGAGGTGGAAGTAATAACCACCTATACTATTATGGGGTGGGTTCATAACATGGCCACAAGGCCCAAAAGTTCAGTGGCCCAATACCCCACCTTGGCAGAGTGGAGTACATACTTACTGCAACATAGTGAGCTCTCTATCAGCCCATTAATTCATGAACTACAACAGGTTTTAGAACCAATAATCTACTGAGCTCTAGCCACATTTAAACTTGTTCCAGACATACCAGAATCCACCATCCAAGAAAGGAAACCCCTATCCTGGAAGACAATATACTGATGGCTCCTGTAAGGGTCAACAACCCACATAGTGAGCCATTACTTACTAGCCTGTAACAGACAGTATATAGATAGTTGAAGAGACTGGACACAGCAGCTAACAAGCCAAACTATGTACTGTTTAGCTTGTAATAGTTAATAAAATGGGTCCCCTAACTATCTGCACTAATAATAGGACTATCTACTGTAGGCTGACTCTTATAGCTACTCAAAAAGCAGGTAGATCATCAGCAAGTGACACAGTGGCTCCTTTGGAGTGAGACATATAGCAAGACATTTACCACCTTAGCCAACACAAAACTATCACATCGTATCATGTATATGGACACCAACCTTTACAGTACCCGGGCAACACAGCTAGCCTGCATACACTAGCTGGAGGAAGCACCTACGGAAGACACAGCCACCTAGTTACACAGGAAGATAAAGTATACAGGCCAACAGACCATGGACTCGACCTTAGTGTAGGTCAACAAAACAACCTACTCTTACCAGTCCCCCAGGACTAATCCCCGGGAAAAACAACCCTGCACTGGCCTCGGTCAGCACAGATAGGACTCTGGTAGTACTTCCTAGTATCCCCTTAGGGAGAGGATCTAAAGAAAGATTTAACTTTACAACTGAAGTCATCGCCTCTTGGTCCCTATGTCTTATTTAGCATGCCTTGGGGCCAGGCCCAGACTGGGCTCAGTATACCTATCCAGAAGAGACCCCTGTCACTGTTACTCTCTTAACCCGGGACTGGATAGTAGCATGTGTCCTCCCGGATGGACAGGACTTACTCTTCCTAGTACCTGTTAAACACGTGTCATGTCATCCTTAGTCTTGTTGCAGGCAACACCTTTATGCAATGGGCCAGCATGATGGCAGCAGTGAGCAATTGCTTAGTATGTTAGATCTACAGAGAATTCCAACAACATCAGCTGGTCTCCCCTAGTAGATACACTCAGCTAATGCTTCCACCTGGAATAGCTACACAAGTGGATCAACACAGAGACAACTTTCAACACCATCCAATAACATATATACACCTTGGTTCAGGAGCAGCTCAATTGCTCCTGATTCTAGATAAACTACTCTATCTAGGATAGTTTAGGATGACTGATGGCCCTCCAAACAGAGATCTGTCAGCCTGCCCCCTTGTATATTAAAAGGCAGAGTAAAATGTGAAATTCTGTGTAGCACTCTATAAGTTGGTTGCCAAAAACCTTCTGTCAGAACACCACTGTACTAACTGCTAATAACAAGTAGGGTACCATCCTTATTAGAGAATCCATTAATATCCTAGCTAATCACACTGCCACAGCTTTAAATTTTACCTGACAAGCCATCTCCCTCCTCAAAAATAAAGTATCTTAGACAAGGAAGATAGTACTTCAAAACTGCATAGCATTAGACATACAGCTACCCAAAGTGGTATTTGTACCATTATTCATATAGAATATTATATGTACATTCCTAACAACTCTCATAATATTACCCAAGCCCTTGCTGCTCTGACCAGAGAGGCTTTTCATATTAGAGCACTTAGAGTGGAACCCCTCACCACTTAGTTGTCCTCCCTAGGCTTGTAGGGCCGTTATCTGGTGACGGGACTACTTGGCTTATGTTTACTATTGCTAGCATTAGGAGATAGCCTTTATTGTATTTGTAGTATTTAGATACAATACACAAATACTCTAATCACCCAGGGACTCCCTGTATGGAAGAAATGATGCAAAAAATATAAGATAAAGAAGCTATTTTAGGGTAGATTCTAGGGTTAATTCAGAATATAGGCCCTTCACATATTTAGAAGACTGCTGGCTGCCTAGCCAGCAGCCAAGGAAAGCACTACCAAAGAGTTTTCAGCGGTGCCTATTCCCAAGGATGTTTTCTGCTATTCCCACGGATGTTATCTGCTCCTGTAACCAAGCAGTACATCTTGCTCCCATCTGCTTGAGAAGACGGCTGCTCCCCAATAAGATTACCCCTCCCTTTGCTTATGTACATAAAAACATTACTTGCCTTTGGTTGGGTACCCTTTTCTGCAGCTCTGATCAGCCTTCGCTGAAGCTTCCTTGCCCCGTACGTAATAAACAGCATACTACGCCCCTCTAGTCTTTCCTAGTAGTTTTTCTAGAATATCCCAGGTTCAGGTTCCTGGCCTAGAGCTCCTGCGTTACAATGCTGTAATGGAAATAGCACCTTGAATTTTACTAGGACTTTCCAGTACATGTTCACATTCACGATATCACCAAATCAATGTGATAAGTCTAGGGGGCAAGCCATTCCCATTTTCCGACGAGGAAACTGAGGCTTGCCCATCACGGAGTGTCTGGCAGTGCCTAACTTAGAAGGTAAAGGATGCTCCTGCCTCTATTAGAAAACCTCCTTACAGCAGACCTGGAGATTTTCTCCACCCCTCGAATTGTTTAACAGCCAGAGATTGACTTGCTGTCTTTGTTAAGGTACCTGTAGAAAGGCTTAAAACATCTGCATAGGGGCATGGACTCTGGGTTGACCTCAGAGAAGCTGCTGGGTCTCCCTCAGTAGCAACTGGTCTAGTATCCAGGACCTAAGGCCACAGAAGGGAGCAGCTCTGCCAAGGACAGCTAGTATACGTGCAACTGCTACTGCCCAAGTGCTTCCAGGACCTTCGGGGATAGGACTGCTCCCAGGGAGGCTGAGAAGACACCTCAGGGTCAAGACCTAATGGTCCTGAGGTGACTGAGCCTGCTGCTAAAAATAGTCATGCAGGTTTTGCTGACTTTACTTTGAAGAGAAGCTGGCAAAAGGGAAGGGATTTGGGGTCAACCACTCACCAGGCATTAGAATGTTGACCTAAGAAATGTCTAAACCTATAGAGAATTGTAATGAGTTTATTTAAGTCAAACTGCCAGCAATTGCTGGGAAGCAAAATCTCAGTGGATTAAGAAAATGCTCCAAGAAGGCAGTTTTGCAACTTATTTTATACATTGAAATAAAAGGATGTGTAAAGAGGGGTAGATAAAGGCGTGGGAGAAAGCAAAGCTGGGGAATCTCTGGAATTGAATAAAAAGTAAAATGGAAGAGACATATACTTTACATTGAAGGGTACAGGAGAGTAAATAATTAACATTTATAGCACATAGAGATTATATTTGGGGGACAGGATAACAGTGAGTGGTTCTGTGGTCTTACGCTTTGGTACATTGGGTTGTGCCCTGAGGGGTCTGACAGTACAAAAGTATGTTATCTTAGATGCACAAAAACAACACGCGGGCTCACTTACCGTAAAGATTGACCTTTGTCAAGAAAGCAAATGGCCCAGGATGTGACTACCCTCCATGACCTGCTTTAAGTTAGGAATTTTTATGTTCAGACCATTCTACGTGATTACTTTCAGTATCTGAGTTTGTAGGGCCCACCATTCTGGCCTCCCCTGAGCTTGTCAGATTTAGTGTATGGCCCCTTTTTTGTCCATAAGAGCCTACGGAAAACTTGAGATTGGATAAAAGAGTAAAGAAAGTCTCCTAACCTGTAACATTCAGGTCATTCCCCCTCCAGGGCTTCCAAAGACACAAGAGGCCTGGGCCACTTCTATGCTTGGAGGTTGGTAGTATATTAAAAAGGTGAAGAATTGCCAACATGGGCTTACAAAAGTTGTGGCACATTTTAAATGCCAACATATGTGATATTATGATTTGTAATAAGAAATATATATTTGGTCTTCATTCACTGTTTCTGTCACAGAACTCCTAAAACCCTTGGAATTTCCTATAATGAGAGTGATTAAAAATATCTTTAATTATGTAAATGAGGTAACTTTTGGACCCTACCTAAGGATGGGGGCTGGATGCCAGGAGAATCAACCATTTAATTAAAAGGTTGGAACTTTCAGTGCCACCTCCATGAAGCTCCAGGAAGAGGAAAGGGGCTGGAAGTTGAATTGATCACCAATGACCAAATAATTTAATCAAACTGTCAATGTAATTGTCAAATATTAAAATAAATCAAAAGTTTATTTGTAGCCTTAAAGGATTCCAATCCCAGAGACAGATTTAGAAAAGATCTGAAACATTTTCCAGGGAAAACAAAGAAAACCAGAGCTTATAAAGGTAAAAACTACAAGTTATAACAAAGGGAACTTTTCCTATTATCTGTCTAAAATGGTGCGATAACTAGTTCAAAAAGTATTGGTCCTGGTGGTGAGATGCTGAGATAAACAAATTCCAGGAAGTGCTTCTATAGCAAAATGCTAAAGTTCAAAGGTTCAAACGTCATTCAGATGTGGTTGTGCTTAAGTCTGATTTCCCTAATGGCCTCTTGACTCCATTTTAGGGTCCCTTGACATCAGTAGATCCATTTTAGATGTTTCTGTTCACATAATAAAGCCTCCATGAAACTCCAAATGGATGGGGTTCAGAGAGGTTCGGGGTTGGAGAACACATCGAGATTTTTGAAAGTGGCATGCTGGAAGAGCATGGAAACTCCTAGCTCCTTTCCCTATACTTTGCCCTATGCATCTCTTCCATTTTGCTGTTCTTGAGTTATAGCCTTTATAATAATCCTGAGCTCTGTGAGTCACTCTAGCAAATTAATCAAACCTGGGAGGAAGTCATGGGAACCTCTGATCTACAGCTGGTCAGTCAGAAGCACAGGTGATAACCTAGACTTTCCATTGGTATCTGAAGTGGCAGGAGCCAGTCTTGCGGAACTGAGCCCTTAACCTGTGGGATCTGACACTATCTCCAGGTAGACAGTGTAAGAATTGAGTTGAATTGGACATCCAACTGCTAAGTTGTGTTCTGGCTCACCAACCCCCTACTTCCCCTGCCTCACTCCAACCACTCGACACTCACATTGTAATTGGGTGCAGAACCTTTTAACATGGAATACATTAATGCTTAAAATATAAAATATAATGATGATGCTGGAGAGGTCAATGGAGAGAGTCCAAAAAGGGACCTCAACCTGAAGCTCCAGTGACCAGGTTCCTGTCTTATGCCATGAGAAAGAATGCAAGAGCAGGACAAACAGAAAGCAGGAAAGTGTGATTCTTATTAAATTGAAAGTACACACTGAAGAGAAAAGTGAGGGGAACGAGAGAGAGAGAGAGAGAGAGAGAGAGAGAGAGAGAGAGAGAGAGAGAGAGAGAGAGTCTTCCCTGAACTGTATGAATTACAGGTTTTTTGTTTCTTGGGGGTGGGGGGGATGTCCCAAGGCTATATCCATCTTGTCTCCTGGCCTTGGCTTGTTTCTCACTCTCACATTTGGAACCAAAACACGGAGAGGTCTGAGTAAGGGACTAAGGAAAAATTCCAGAGCCATATCTTGGAGCGGGTGGGTGATTTCCCTAGGCTAACTATCCTGCCTCAGTGTAAAATAACTATGCCAGGATTAAGTCATTGCAGGTTTTATTAAAAATTCTAAATTGTTGTGTACTATACAGCAAAAGGGCAGGTATTTAAAGTTGTATAAAGTGCATTTTTTCCCTTCTATTTATAAGTGGTATCTCAGCTCTCTGAGTCGCCTAGTTTGCCATTGATATTACATCTATGCTTGGGACAGTTTCAGTTTGGCTGGTGGAGATGTTTGCACAATAATGTGAATGTACTTAATATCACTGAATAGTACACTTAAAAATGGTTAAGATGGTAAATTTTATGTTGTGTGTGTTTTACCACAATTAAAAGAAGTCTATGGAGGCTTTCATTAATGGGCAATGCCAAAAACACTTGGCTCCCCTAAGACAGGCCCTGATCAGCTCTCACCTACTTTGCGACTGAATCCCCTGGTTTGGTGGATCCTGTGAGAAAAATCTGAATTCAGGTTAATACTCCAGAGCCTTAGCTCTACCACTGCCTATGTATTTAAGCACTTATTACTTTATTTAAAAATATGTTTCCTTTATTTCTCATTTATGTTAAAGTGAGGGCAATATATTAATTTTAATTAGATTATGTGCATAAGTTGGTAATATAATCTATGGATCTTGTTGCAGGATATAAAAAGGATATATCCTATATTTGTTATATAAAAAATGTTAGAATGGACAGTGTTAAGAATCATTAATTTAATTCTTCTCCTAGTGTTTGACATTTAGTAGCTTCGATGCATATATGTATGTATGTGTGTGTGTGTATGTGTGTGTGTATATGTCTCATAGTTCTATTACAAATTATATATGTATGTGTGTGTACATATGTGTGTGTATGAGTGTGTGTGTGTGTGTGTGTGTGTGTGTGTGTGTGTGTGTATCTCATAGTTCTATTACAAATTATAGCCAGAGGAATACCCATCTATCACTGTAGCAGTCGGGATATGCTGTGTCGACAGACAAGCCTGAACTCTCAGCAAATATTTCTTTCTTGCTTTCTTGCTCTGGCTACACATCCATTGAGGGTTGGCAGAGGGTCTCTGCTTATTGTAGTCACTCAGGATTTCAAGCAGGAAGAGCAGCACACTTTCAAATATTGCTGGTCCCCTTGTTAGATTGTAAAAAGGATCTTATTTTAGCCATTAATTGGTCTGGCTCAGAAGTGACTCAATTTGCTTCCCCTTACACCACATTGGCCAGAACTAGTCATGTGGCTCCACTGCCTGCAAAAGGAGCAGAAATGCAGTTTTCCATGTGCCAGGAAGGCAAAAAGAACTGGATATTGGTAAAGAACACTAATGCCTCCCACTAGTCATTTTAATTAGTACCTCTGGATATATTTTTAGAAGTGGAATTAATGAATCCAATGCTCTTGATTCCTATTAACAAAAGGCTTTTCAGGAAGGTTTAATATATAATCATTCTGAAACCTTATCACCAGAGTATTTATATATGCTTTGATATGTTATCTGCAAATAACAATAATTTGGTCTTTGTTTTTGTCTTCATTCCCTGCTATAGTGCAAAAACTTCTTATATGGTTAAGAAACAGTGATGATGCTAAGCAATGATGTTCTTTACCTGAATGAGAATATACCTACCAATTCAGCCTTAAGTATGAACCGTGCATTGGATCCTTTTACACATGTTTTGTCCTAACTTACTTAAGCCATTGCTGTAATTATTGTTCCCTCTCTCCCCTGCATTTTAATATTTTTCTCTATATATTGAAACATTCCTATCAGTACACAGCATGTCGCATGCCACTTTTTCTAGCCCTTTTTCTGCAATACTCTGAAAGAGCTGTCTATACTTCTTTTCCATGTTTCCTTCCATTCTCCTTGGATCTTACTCTAGTCAGGCTTTTGCCCTGACCACACCTCCAAAATGGCTCAGGTCAAGATCACCAATGACCTCCATTTTGACAAATCTGGGAGTCAGTCTTCCATTCTCCTTTTATTGTATTTGGCACAGTAGGTCAATGCCTCCCTCCTTAAAGTTCCTTTCTGCACTTGGCTTCCAGGACATCACTAGCTTGGTTCTTCTCCTACTCCACTGGCCACTCCTTCTCACTCATCTTTGCTGGCTTCTCCCCCTCTTCCCAGTCTCAATACTGGCAATGCCCAGGGCCTCTCCTTAGTCTGCACTTTCACTCTATCTATACAGATGCCCTAGCCAACCTTATGCAGGGTCATGTCCTTAAATACCTTTAATGGTGATGACACCTAATTTACATCTTCAACCTGAACAGCTCTCCTTAATTCCACCTACGTAATATGTCTCTTTGACATCTTTATGTGATGAAGATGTTGAGTATTTTGACATTTATATTTTTGACATCTATATTTTTGGTTTTGAGCTATTTTAGTTAAGTTTGGATAGTAGAGATTTGATAGTCCTATAGAAAGAATTAGAAATGCTTTCATCTTTTTCTATGTTCTGAAACACAGATATTGAAATTATTTTTTTAAATATTATTATATTATTAGTTTTAAGAATACAGTACATTGGTTAGACATTTATATAGTTTATAAAATGATCCCCCTAATTGCTCTTTCTTTCCTCTGACTCTCCACCTAGCCATTACATTAATGCTAACTGCATTCCCTATGCCGTGCTCCCCATCCCCATGACCATCTACCAACTACTAATTTGCACTTCTTTAACCCTTCACCTCATTCTCCCAGCCCCTCAACCTCCCTCCTCTCTGGCCATCCCCAGATTGTCATCTATATTTGTGAGTCTGTTTTTGAACATTTTCTTCTTTTTGTTCCTTAGATTTTTGCGTGTAAGTAAATTCATATGGTATTAATCTTTCTCTGTCTGACTTATTGCACTCAGCATAATAACCTCTAGGCCTATCCATGTTGTCGCAAATGGTAGGATTTTGTTTTCTTTAATAGCTGAGCAGTACTCCGTTGTATACATGAACCATTACTTCTTTATTCAGTCGTCTGTTGATAGGCATTTAGGTTGCTTTCATATCTTGGCTATTGTAAATTGTGCTGCCATGAATATTGGAGTGCATAGATCTTTACGAATTATTGTGTTGGTTTTCTTTGAATAAATACCCAGAAGTGCAATTGTTGGGTCAAAAGGCATGTCCATTTTTAATTTTTTGAGAAACCTCCAGATTGTGTTCCATAGTGGCTGTACCAATTTGCGAACCCGCCAACAGCGTATGAGAGTTTCTTTTTCTCCACATCCCTGCCAACACTTGTTGTTCTTTGATTTTTTGATGACAGGTGTGAGATAGCTAATTGTGGTTTTAATTTGCATTTCTCTGATGATTAGTGACCTTGAGCATCTTTTCATATGTCTATTGGCCATCTGTACTTCCTCTTTGGAGAAATATCTGTTCAGAACTTCTGCCCATTTTCTAATTGGATTGTGTGTTTTTGTTGTTGAGTTGTATGAGTTCTTTATATATTTTGAATATTAACCTCTTATCAGATATATCATAAGTGAATATCTTCTCCCATTCAGTCAGTTGTCTTTTTGTTTTGTTGATGGTTTCTTTTGCTGTACAAAACGTTTTTAGTTTGATGTAGTCCCATTTGTTTATTTTTTTCTTTTGTTTCCCTTGCCAAGGAGATATATCCAAAAAGAAATTACTGTTAGCAATATCAGAGAGTTTACTGCCTATGTTTTCTTCTAGAAATTTCATGGTTTCAGGTCTTACATTAAGTTTTTAATCCATTTCGAGTCTATTCTTGTATATGGTGTAAGAAAGTGGTCCAGCTTTCTTTCTTTTTTCTTTCTTTCTGCCTTTTTGCATGTATCTGTCCAATTTTTCCATCACCATTTATTGAAGAGACTATATTTATCCCATTGTATATTCTTATCTCCTTTGTCATATATTAAGGGAGCATATAGGTATGGATTTATTTCTGGGCTCTCTATTCTGTTGTATTGATTGATGTATCTGTTTTTATGCCAGTACCTTGCTGTTTTGATTACTATAGCCTTGTACTATGGTTTGATATCAGGTACTGTGATTTCTCCAACTTTTTTCTTTCTCAAGATTGCTGTGGCTATTCAGGGTCTTTTATGGTTCCATATAAATTTTAGAATTATTTGTTCTAGCTCTCTGAAAAATGCCACTGGTATTTTGATAGCAATTGCATTGAATCTATAGATTACTTTGGGTAGTATGGCCATTTTAATGATGTTGATTCTTTCTCCTCATGAGCATGGTATATGCTTCCATTTGTTTGTATCTTCATTTTTTTTTTTTGAATAACATAATTTTCTGAGAACAGGTCTTTTACTTTCTTGGTTAATTTCATTCCCAGGTATTTTATTGTTTTCAATGCAGAAATTATGTATTTCTTCATAGTTAAAAAATGTTGCTGGTCTGAACTGAGAGCTTCTGTTAGGGGTAGTGATTAATGCTGCCCACTGATTTTCTGTTTCCCTTGCATCCAAATATATGGAGATTGAATTTCTTGTCATCTGGCTAGCATGGGCCAGTTAGTTGGAGGCAGAAGCAACATGTCATTTCCTGTGAAGAGCATTTAAGTGTTCTGACCTCATCTCTTTATTTAAAGTCAGGACTCAATATTTATTTATTCAATGAACAATAAAGTTTTAATGTAAACTAGAACTTGAAAATTATTTAATCCACTCCATGAATTATACCAAAACGTTTATCTTGTTCTCATTGAGTATTAGGGATTTCAAAACACTCTGACTTTCTACAGATGTGGGACCTGAAGCAGAGAGGATGAGACACATTTATCAATCCATTCATTCCTAGTTACTTTCGAAAGCTCCCTATGTACCCTGGCTATGTTTCTAAGAGTGAATTGGTCTCATGTAGGAAGACTGGTGCTGTTTGTAGATGATGTGAGTCTTCATCTTTTGAATATAATTATTGTTAAACCCTTTACCTGTTTGTAATGCAGTTTGTAAGGGTACTTCACACCTTGGCCCAGCTCAACAGACACCACAGCAGCCCATACTATGGTTAGAGTACCTATTGGACATTCATCAGAGAATAGAAAACGGACATCTCACTGCTCAATGTGCCTTACAAAGTTCACTTGGAAAAGCAGCATTTTAGGAGGATTACTAATGAAATGTACAGTCTAGCCAAGTACTTTATGTTTGGGCTTGCATAACCAGAACTGTAATCTTCTTTGTTCTTGTGCTCTGCTCTGCCTATATCTCCTTGGGTACATGAACCATCTCCTCTCTGGGCTTGCCCCAAAGGGTCAGTTCACAGGAAAGCACAGGGAACAATGAGCAATTGTTGACTTTGTGGGGAGAAGGGGGAAAGAGCTTATACCATATGTCCCCATGTTTTCCCTAAGACCATTCTTCTCTCTGCTGTTTAGGGTATCCCCTCTCTTATTTCCCTCACAGCCTGCCAGCTCCACCTCCTCCCTGCTCTACTTCATTCCCACACACATTTCAAAGTCTTCTTCCTTTTATTATGTGGAGCAATCCTGTGATCATATTTTTGTCCTAAAATCCTCAGCAGCTCTTTATTAATACATTAGAAAATTTCTTCTGAATAAATGGAAGGCTTTCCTTGAAAAAACTTCTAGTTCCATTTCCTTGGATTCATCAAGTCAGATCAACAGAGCTACAGTGTAGACCATAGCGGTCTGTCCACCTGCACATTTCTACTTCCACTCTAGTTGAAATAGTATATACTACAAGTCTATTACAAGTACAGTTGCTTGTACTGGTTGTGGTTTAATGTGTGCTCAGCCAACTTTGGGGCAGGTCAGGAAAAACAGCTGTCTGCAACTTACTACCCTACTAAAAAAAATGTATAAAACAGTAATCATCACATTATACTTTTTTTTTCTTTAGGAGGACTCATAAAGTGAATTTCTCTACTCCAGAAAAAAACTGGTTCATTTCCGTCCAAGGATACCATGGATTAGACAAGCGTTCCTTGCATCTTAGTAGCTAGAAACTCTGAGCTAACTTCTGGTCCAACTTTAGAAGGGTATATTTCATAATACACAGCTTAAATATCAACCACACACATCTTTCTACTGCATTCTTCTTTGTCCCAATTTGCTCATGCATATTTTTATTTTATTTATTATATTTCTACACTGCCTCAACTATTCTGTTAATATGGTAAGAAATCAATGCATTTAAAAATTACAAAAACAAAGAATAGAATTTTATGTTTTCCATGTAATAGTCTGCTGGCAAGTGGCCTTGGTTAACATGTGCCTCCATAATGTTGGGGTTTTAGACTTCTTCCATCATGTGCTGCTTCATCCTTCCCCCCATGTCAGGTGCTGCCATATCCACATGGTTGGAAAATGGTCACATCATGAACACTGGGTCTGCCTCTAGCCAGCTCAAGAAGAGGAAAAGAGAGAGAATGACAACTAACACTTCTCTTAGAGGGCATGTCTGGAAGTGACACATATTACTTTCACTTGAATTCTGTTAATATAACTGGGTTTCATGACCATTGGCTAGGTGCAAAGGGGACTTGGAATTCTCTCTTTCTTTCAGGCAGGCTTGTGCTTAAACACTCACCGGCGTAAAATTTGTGGGTTCTGTGACTTATGAAATGAGACAAAGAAAAGGAAATGGGAAATAACTATCAGTCTTACATCCTTACTGTGAGATAATAGAAATATATATTGGTCTCTGCCCCTGGTTACTGGCACACAGCTCCTAAAACCCTCGCAATTCCCTAAGTGATATGAGCACTAGGAGCATCTTTTGTTACAATGAAGTGATCCTGAATGGGCTCTCAGATGGCTCCTGGATGAAGGCTGATCACCAGAAAGACCAAACCATGATTGGAAGCTTGGAATTTTCAGCACTCGCATTCCCATTTCCCCAGAGAGGGGAGAGAGTCTGGAAATTTAGTTAATAATTGATTGTGCCTACAAGAGAAAGCCTTCATAAAATCCCAACAATATGGGGTTAAGAGAAGAACAAATCTGCACCCAGAGGATGACACACCCCAATTCCACAGGGACAGAAATTCCTGTACTTTGGACCCTCCCAAATCTCACCCTACGTATTTCTTCATCTTGCTGTTCATCTGTGTCCTTTATTATATCCATTATTATATATTAAACTGGTAAATGTTAGCAAATATTTTCCTGAGTTCTGTGAGCTGCTCTAGCAAATTAATCAAACTTTAATAAGGGGTTGTAGGAACCTCCCAATTTGTAGTTAAATTGGATAGAAGTTGGAGGTAACCTGGGGACCTACTACTTGTGATTAATATTTGAAGTGGGGTGGCAGCAGTCTTGTGAGACTGAGCCTTTGACCGGTAGGCTCTGACAATATCTCCAGGTAGACAGTGTCAGAATTGAGTTAAATCATAGGACACTCAGCTGTTCTTGCAAAGAACTGCTTTGTGTGGGGAAAAAATCCACACTCGTTTGGTGACCAGAAGTGTCAGAAGTAAAGCATTCTATGTAAAACAATTTTTCAACCTGTGGATATTGCAACACCTTGAGTCAGTGGAGGGATGAAGTAGCACACACAGGTGAGAAATACAGAGGAGGGGAAAACTAGGTGATTTTTCTTATATGTTTACCTTATAGTTTCAACATAATTCTTGAAGTGGAGGAAGACTAGGAGCCCAGTCTTGCAGATCTAAACCAGAGGTCTTAAGTAGAACTGTAGTGGGTGTCCTGGTTAAAACCAAGCTCTAGGTGTGTATGAAGAGAGGAGAAAGTGTTTCTTGGCTTAATTTGGGTTTGCATAATCTCAAGGTATAGCCTGCTCTTCTGCCAAAACTGACCCCTCCCTAGAAGTACCTCAGCAACTTTTAAGACTGATAATGAAATAAATCATGTTAATCCAAAGAAGAAGGAGGAGGAGGAGGAGGAGGAGGAGGAGGAGGAGGAGGAGGAGGAGGAGGAGGAGGAGGAGAAGAAGGAGAAGGAGGAGAAGGAGAAGGAGAAGGAGGAAGAGGAGGAGAAGAAGAAGAACAACAACAATAACAACAAGAACAAGAAGAAGAAAAGAAGAAAAGAAGAAGATGATGAAGAAGAAGAAGAAGAGGAAGAAGAAGAAGAAGAAGAAGAAGAAGAAGAAGAAGAAGAAGAGAGAAGAAGAAGAAGAACAACAACAACAACAACAACAACAACAACAACAACAAACAAGAACAAGAACAAGAACAAGAACAAGAACAAGAACAAGAACAAGAACAAGAAGAACAAGAAGAACAAGAAGAACAAGAAGAACAAGAAGAACAAGAACAAGAACAAGAACAAGAACAAGAACAAGAACAAGAAGAAAAGAAGACTCGAGGCCAAGCTCTCAAGGAGCATTCCACAGGTGGGGATGACTTGGCCCTGCATGAGCTGATAGGTGAGAAATGGGCAAAGAAGTGCCCTCAGTGGGGTCTGGCTGGGTTTCAGGGCTATGAGTCACTTCATGCAGTAGGAGTTATTAATTATTCCTGACCCTCTAGGAAGGTCTTGTGAGAAGTTGCAGTATGGTGGCAGTGGTACTTGTGGTGTCAAGAGGAGGGTCCATTTCATATTTGGGGTGTAGTAGACATATGGGAAGTAAAGGCCCAAAGCTGGAACAGTGCCAACAAGGTAGACACTCCCCAGACCACTGTAGCTAAGGCCTGATAGAAAGGCAAGTCCCAAGTGGGCCTGGCCCCCAGCTCCGGAAAGATCTAGGGACTCAATACTGGGGGCTGACGGAAGGACGAGTTACTCTGCAGGCAGAGGGGGCTTCAGAGTCCTCGCTGGCAATTTCAATTAGCTGTGCGACCTTGGGCAATCGAACTTCTCTGCTTTAATTTTTTGTATATAAATGGGGATAAAAATAGTTGAGCCAATGGAAGGATAAATGAAAAAAAATATATAGAAAAAGTCTGGGACCCCACCAGGCATCTAGTTAGTACTCAATGAACTATCATTTGTTACTAGCTATTATTATCCCTCACAAAACCCTCTGTAAGACTATACCCTGAATGGAAGAGAAGAGATAGTGGAGTAATGGAGGAAGGCCAGACTTGGGACTGGGGAGGAGACAGGAGAGATTTCATGGGTCCCTGAAGAACAGAGTCTGCTAAGAGGACTGAAGAGGCTCCCAGACAAGCAAAGGTTGGGCCAGGACTCCCATCACAACCATGGAGAGAGAAGGAGGCTGTTGGGGGCTGTGGATACCAGAGGAGCAGAGCCAGGTGGGGGTGGGGTTGACATGTGAGGTAAACTGAGGCAATAGCAGGTAAGTGAGGTTATAGTATTTTAGACTTAGGGAAAAGGGTGCAGAATGGAGGGTATAGGCTCCTGCAGGGTGAGAGGGTAACTGGAAGAGAGGAGAAGTACAGGGGGAAGGCCACTGGACCAAAGGAATTCATAGAGAGACACAGAAGATAACAAGATAGGGTAAAAAAGTGACTTTTTACTTCTTCATTCCCAATTTGAATGTCTTTTTTTTTTTTTCTTTCTCTTGTCTGATTACTCTGGCTAAAACAGTACTTCGCTGAAAAACAGAAGTGAGAGGGAGCATCCTTATCTTGATCTTGATCTTAGAGGAAAAGCTTTCAGTTTTTTACCATTGAGTATGATATTAGCTGAGGGTTTGACATATATGGCCTCTATTATGTTGAGATACTTTCCTTCTATACTCATTTTATTGAATGTTTTAATCATAAATGGATGTTGTGTCTTGTCAGATGTTTTTTCTTCATTAACTGATTTTTTATTCTTTATTTTGTTAATGTAGTGTATCACATTGAGCAATTTGCACACATTGAACCATCCTTATGCCCCTGGAGTAAACCCCACTTTATTCTTTATAAAGAAGATCTTAAAGACTCCGCCAAAAGTATTATAAATAATAAATACAATAAAGTTGCAGGATATTAAATCAATGTACAAAAATTCATCGCATTCCTATATACTAATAAGAAAATTTTAGAAAAAGAAATGGAAAAAATATTCCATTTGCAATTGCAACAAAAAGAATAAAATACCTAGGAATAAACTTAACAAAGTATGTGAAGGACCACTACACTGAAAATAAGACATTATTAAAAGAAATTGAAGAAGACACAAAGAAACGTAAAGATATTCCTTGTTCTTGGATTAAAAGAATCAACATAGCTAAAATGGTCATATTACCAAAGCAATATATGGATTTAACCCACTTTCCATATGACTTGAGAATACTTGTCGGCGGCCCTTGCAGCTGCAGTGTTTACCCTGAAATAGCTCGCAGATTACAGTCCTAACCTCACCCCCAAAAGTTTGCCATGAAATATCTCGCTTTTATTATTATTTTTGCATTGCTCTAGTATATAGCTAATCTTTGGAAATGAATGACACCATTTAATTTATAGCATTCTGTTTTAGTAGTGGAATTTCCATTTACAACATATAGCAATTCTGGATCGCTGAAAATGTCAAATCTTAGAAAAATGTAGCATTCCTACACGTGATGTTAACATCATTCTCGAACAATTGGTAGCCAGTTTCATTTGATGAATTGGATTTATGTACACATTTCTGTTACATTAGGATTAGAGACAAGTTCTGTTTAAAAATAACTCTAAGGACAGTTTTTATATTTCATTTTCACATTGAAAAGCAGTCAGATTTTCTTCAACCTCAAAGAGCGTGTTTATGTAAAATTAAATTAACGCTGGTAGTGAGCTGCACTTTTTTTTCGAAATGGGAAATGGGTTAATATAAGTCTCATCAAAATCCCATTGATATTTTTAAATGAAATAGAACCCCCCCCCAAAATCATCATATTTGTATGGAACCACAAAAGACCCCAAATAGCCAAAGCAAGTTTGAGAAAAAAGAACAAAGCCAGAGATATCATACTCCTGACTTCAAATTATACTGTAAAGCATATATTATAACACAATAAATTTTTTAAAAGCATGGTATTGATAGAAAAACAGACACACAGACCAATGGAACAGAATTGAGAACTCATAAATAAACATATATATATATATATGTAGGCAAATAATTTTGAAAGGAGCCAAAACATGCAATGGAGAAAAAAAAAAGCCTCTTCAATAATTAGTGCTGGGAAAATTGGAAAGCTACATGCAAAAGAATTAAACTAGACTGCTATTTGTCACCATACACCGAAATTAGTTCAAAATAGATCAAAGACATAAATATAAGACCAGAAACAATAAAATACATAGAAGAAAACATAGGTACTAAACTTATGGACCTTGGCATTAGGGAGGATTTTATGAATTTGACCTTAAAGGCAAGGGAAGTAAAAGCAAAAGTAAATGAATGGGACCATATCAAATTAAAAAGCTTCTGCACAGAGAAAGAAACCATTGACAAAACAAAAAGGCAACCAATCAAATGGGAGAAGATATTTGCAAACAATACCTCTGATAAGGGGTTAATATCCACAATATATAAAGAACTCATACAATCCAACAACAAAAAACCCAAACAATCCAATTAAAAAATGGACAGAGGGCCTGAACACATACTTCTCCCAAGAAGACATACAAATGGCCAACAAACATATGAAATGTTGGTCATCATTGCTAGCTATTGGGGAAATGCAAATCAAAACCACAATGAGGTACCACTTCACACCTGTTAGAATGGTTATTATTAACAAGAAATAACAAGCGTTGGAGAGGTTGTAGAGAAAAAGAAACTCTCGTATACTGCTGTTGGGAATGTAAATTGGTATAGCCACTACAGAAAACAGTAGGGAGGTTCCTCAAAAAATTATAAATAGAATTACCATATTATCCAGCAATCCCTCTTCTGGGTATCTAACCCCAAATTAAAGAACATTTATCCATAAAGATATATGTACCCCTATGTTCGTTACACTATTTTTCAAGATAGCTAAGATGTGGAAACAACAAAAGTGTCCTTTGATAGATGACTGGGTAAGAAGATATATACATATATACAATGGAATACTACTAAGTCATAAGAAATGATGAAATACTGCCATTTGTGACAACATGGATGGATCTTGAGAATACCATGCTAAGTGAAATAAGTCAGACAAAAAGTCAAGAAAAATGATTTCACTCATATGGGGAATACAAAACAGAAAGTAACAACTGAACAAAAACATATAGACAAAGACAATAGTATGGTGGTTACCAGAGGGAAAGGGGGATGGAGGGAAGAAGAAGCGGGTAAGGGGTTTAAATATATGATGATGGAAGGAGACTTCAATATACGGGTGATATATTATTGAATTATACACTTAAAACTTATATAATCTTATTAACCAATGTCACCCCAATAAATTTAATAAAATTTAAAAAAAAGATAGGATGAAAGATGGAGTACCACACAGGTCTGAAATGCTAGCCTGGGGCAATGACCCCACAGTGGTTTAGTGATGGCGCTGCGGTATCTTCAGATCAGAGGTCTGCTGAGGCCTTTTTACCCCAGAAAAGCTCCCACAACAGGCTGTATCTGCTAAGGGAGCTGGGCTGTGTCACAGTTTGAACTTCCTTGGCCCTTCCTGTTTTCTCTCCTAGGTGTCTAGGGTGGGTGGGGTATTACCCCCACAAACTTCTTGAACATCTAACTCCACCTATCACCCGCTTTCTGAGGCCAGAGCTGACATACATCCATTTTTCACTTCTATGTGTCTCTCCAGGGCTCCTGGTTCTTCTAGGCCCTGCAACTTTACACATGTGCCAGGACTTGCAGGGCCACCCAGGGCCACCCGGGTCACATCCAGATAGCAGAAAGAAGCACATACACAGGGTGCCAGCAGCTGCCAATCAGAACATTTATTTGCCCTTGGACCACTTTCTCATCCAGCCAAATGTCACTCTGATTGGATTGAATTTGGGGAGCGAGTCCCGGACAGGGATGGGGGTGCAGAAGGCTTCCACCAGGCAGTTCACATGGAGGTGCTGTGCATTGGGAGAGGGCAAAAAGGGCAACTGAATTGCTAGGGGATGTGGGTCATGTTGTGGAGGTTAGGACGAAGGCTTTCTTCCCACAGTACCTTTCTTTAGTACTCGACAGTAATCGTTTTGACCCGCAGGTATTCACTCAGGGCCGCCTTTCCTACAAGACAGCACATGCCATTGGAACCATCATCATCATAGGGGTTCCTGCATGCATATTATGTCATGGATCCCTGCAGTAACCAAGTGGGGTCAACCCTGGATTAGCCCCAGTTAAAAATGAGAAACTCAGGCCCAGAAAGGGTCAGCTGCCATTGAGTAGGGGACCAGGATTCCAACAGGCATTGGAATACAGAACCAATTTGAGGCCACCATTCCAGGGACTTTCCAGCTCTGACTACCTCCTCTCATGGGAGGGTAGCCCCATCAGCTTCAGGGCAGCCAAAAGTATCTCCTGTTGCTTTCCTATCACCCAGATGTGCCAGCTTCTCTTCCCTGCTGCCTCTCAGTTAATTCCAGGTCAAGTTGTGACTAGGAAAAGGGGTGCCTCGCAAGGTTTCTGGGAACTCTGGAATTGGCTGTGCTATGTGGCTGGTACTTTTTGGTTTCACAACTAGCACAAGGGGCCTGTGGCTGCCTAACAACTCCGCCACTCACTAAAGCTATCTTCAGGAGCCATGATTTTCCAGCTGCTGCCAATGCTGTTCTTACCACCAGCTGGGGCCCACTGAAATCTCTGGGTCCATCCCAGGTGGGTGATTTGGAAGGCCTGGTTTGTGGGCACAGGACACAGGAGACAGGAAGGGAGGGCTGGGGAAACTGGAGGGCAAAAATCACAAGTAATGGAAATTATATCCTGGGGATTTGGCACATGTGGCCTCCCTGGATGACAATGGTCCTTGTGGATTTCTGTGGAGGACACCAGGAAGGTAGCCCAGGAGAGGCAAGAACAGAAGAGCAGGAGTTTCCAGCATGTGTGCATATGCATGTGTGCATGTGCATGGGTGTGTGTATGTGCGTGTGCGTGTGCATGTGCGTGTGTGTGTGTGTATGCGCATGCGTGCGTATGAGGCCCGGCTCTGCATGCATAACGTTTGTGTGGTATTATACTTTGGGGGCTGTTGTTGGGTTCCTTTCACAAGCAGTTTGGGTTCCTTGCAGTTTTCCACAGGGTTTGAAAGATGGAAGGAAGGAGAAATGAAATAGTGATTGCTCTTTGGTTCCAGCCTCAGCCTGAACCTCCCTGAGTACCCTGAGCTGGGCAGGGGCTCCTAGAGAGGTGAAGGTGTCTTAGAGACAATGTCCTGCTCTTTCAAACATTTTGGCCTTTGACAAGTTTGGCATCAGAGCTGTGATCCAAGGTGTCTTAGAGACAATGTACTGCTCTTTCAAACATTTTGGCCTTTGACAAGTTTGGCATCAGAGCTGTGATCACCAACTGGAGCCAGTCTCCAATTGCTGGCTTCCAGAATGGCAGAATGAGGAAGAGTGCGACTTACCTTATGTCACACAGTAGCCCAGGAAAAGAGGAGTGCCAGGGCAGAACTCCATTTCTCCCAGAAAGTCAAGCTGGGCTTGCATTTAGTTCCCTGCCTAGGTGACCTTGTCTTTACACTTGGACTCCATGGCTTTCCCTCTCCCTGAGGATGAATCTTGAGGACTGACTGTGTCTCCTGGGCCCCTTGATCTGACCCCTACCCACCTCTTGGATCTGCTCTCCTCTTGTCCTCCCCACCCTGGGCTGACATCAGCCTCTCTCTGAAGCTCCAGGTCCAAAGCTCAGGACCTGCCAGCCCCTCTGCTAGGAACACACACCCTACTCAGATAGGCCCTCCCTGGTACCTGGCTAAAGTTACCCTCCCAGTCTCCTTGTCCAGATCACTTTGTCTTGTCTGTTTCCCAGCACTCCTAATTTTCTAGAAGGATCTTGTCCACTGCTTTAATTATCACTTGTCTCCTTCCAGTGAAAGTAAGCAAAAACAGCCACCTTGTCAATGCTACACCCTGGCTGCTGGGACAGGCCTGGCAACAAGTGGCTTTCCACAAATGTTTAGGATTACATTACCCAGGTCTTTGCCAAATCCAGACTGCTTGAACCCTCCAAAGGGAGCGGCCACGTCGGTCTTATTGTATGTGTTGATGAACACAGTGCCTGCCTCTAGCTTGTCACTGACGTACAGGGCTTTGCTGATGTCCCTGGTGAAGATGCCAGAGGCTAGACCAAATTCCGTGGCATTGGCCCGAGACAGCACGGTGTCCACGTCACTGTAGGGAAAATCCAGGAAGAACTTGGTAAAGGGAGGTTGCGGGGCAGTCCTAGACATGGGTTTCAGAGAACCCCCTCTCCCCAAAAAAGAGCCCAATCCCTTCCAAGCTCCTTACCACTCAGTACCTCCTGAGGAGAAATGTTTTAGGCCTACAGCAAGAGTGGAGGGACAGGGAAGCAAAGAGGACAGAGTTAAAGAAAGGAGGAAGAACATAGTCAGTTTATACACAGTCAGGAACCCTCTGGGTCATCAGGGGTGACCCTCACTTCACAACAGAGGAACAGGAAGCCCAAAGGGAGGCAGGTGAGCCCCACCACACTTGGAAAGGCATGTGCATTGGTATTCCCCAGGAGCCACTTTGTGCATCCCCACTTCAGACATTATGCTTGAAGACTTAATACAATATGCTTGTGTAGATGGCAGAAAGTATTTTATCAGCATGTATAATAATTTTGATAATTCTTTGACAGTGGAAATATAATGTATTAGGATGAAGTGTCATTTTGTAATCTGTTCAAAGACTCTACTGTGAGAAATAATAGTCCATAAAAGAACTTGTGTAGATCACATACGGCCACAGAGTCCAATCCTTCTCTTTTCAGATCCAGGCTGGTTTTGGTGACTTGTTGAACCAATACAACAAGATGAAAGTTATGTTCTGGGCTTTCTGAGGCTGATCAGTGGACCTTGAGGAACCCTGAAGCTTCTACCCAGCCTCTGTGAGGGAGCCAGGTGCAGAGCAGAAGCCTGAGGCTACCATGGGGGGAGAGAGCCTGCAAGGAGGCCCAGAGCCTACTTGAAGACAGCTACTCAGGTGCTCTAGTTGTGGCCCTGATGTGGCACAAAGCAGAGGCAGGTTAGTGCTATCAAACCTTAACCAAATTGTAGGTTCATGAGTAAAATAAATAACTATTGCTATTCTAAGCCACTGAGCTTTGGGTGGTTTATTACATATTGCTAGATAATTAGGACAGAGTCCAACACACCATGAGAGACATCAAGAGACATAAACAGGATTCCCTACCCATTGGCAAACCGAGAGATAATCATGATGGGCCCAAAAGACTCCTCCTTGGCTATGAACATGTGGTCTTCCACATCCGTGAAAACAGTTGGCTGGAAAAAGAAACCTGTGGGGAGACAGAGGCCCGTGGCATTCAGAAAGGCTGTCCTCCAGTAGTCCAGCCTCTCTCTGTCCAGGCTGGGTCCTGACAGTCATGTTGCACACACCCCACTCCAGCAATGCAATTTGTAATATTTGTGTAGTGGCTGCCACAATCTGTGGGTTGCTTTCCTACCCTGGGCATATAAGCTCATGTGGGCCTTACAACCCTTTCAACTAAGTGTTGACATTTGGATTCAAGTCTGTCCAAGGCCAGTGCCAAAGCTTGAGATCATGACAAAGACATGGGTTTTTCTAGTGACCTTTAGTCGGAAAATATCTCTGGATTCTTTGGCTAGTGCAGCCTCCCAGATGGCTCTCCATCAGACCCTGTGGCATGGTGGTGGGGAGGGGCTTTGGACAGGTCCTCCCAGGACAGCCTCCTTTCTTGATATCATGGTATGGACACAGATACCCCAGGTGCAGAGGTGAGTGCTCTTGGCCAGGGCACAGCCTCCTACTCTCCTGTCAGCATGGATCCACTATCTATTCCCACCCAAACTGCCATCCCTACAGCTCCTGGTTGCCCAGACAGAATCATTTCTGATGGCAGAAATACTTTCTTTGACTATTTCTCCTTTGAGACCCTGCTAGACTGAAATTCACTTTGGCCTGACTTAGGGAAAATCAAGAGACTTGAAATTTTCTCTCTCTGGTTTTTAGAAAAACAAAAAAAAATTTATTTTTACTTTAAAAGTAATTTAATTCATAAAATATTTCATATTTTATACATTTATAAATATATTTTCACATCACTATTTTTAAAATGTGAGTTATGTATGAATACATGTTGACTCCTGTGGCATATCCTGTATTCACTCAGGCTGCCCATCAAGTGCTGGGAACCATAGGCTGGCCAGTCTCTGTTCCCCAACCATCCCTTCTCCACCCTGCTCAGGGCATGTCCAAGCTCCATTGTCCTCTGGCTTCCAGTTGGGTTTGGCCACTAGGAGGAAGCCCCTGTCCCACAGCTGTGCCCCTCACTAGGTCCCAGGAATTCTCCTCCCTCCACTTGTTCCTCAGCTCAGGTGGTGTTGGTGGTGATGGTTCCTCACCATTCCTGGTTCCTGCTCTTTGAACAATGCCTTCATTTCACACTCTCTCATCAGGCCTTGAACTTTGGCCTCATGGAAACTCCAGTCAAGTAGGGGTGGGATAGAAGTAGGCAGACAGTGGCAGTATAGTGGTCATAAAACTCTGTTGAGGTATGAGGTGCCTAGGAGCACCTGTGACATAGCGATGGCCTGTGCCTGGCTGTCATTTGAGCTGGATGATGAATTCACCAGGTGGGGAAACCGGGGAGGTTTCACTAAGCAGAGGAGCAGCAAATGCACAGAGAACAAGAAAACAAGAGTCGTGTTCAGAGGAAGAGTTAAGCATGGCCAAAGTATGGGTCAAGAGCAAACAAGTTAGACACGGATCATGAAAGACCCTTGGTGGAAAGTGAAGGAGTTTGAGGTTGTTGCTACAGGAAGATAGGTCACTGTGGAAGTGTTCCAACACTGGGGGGAAACATAACCAGACCTATGGCAATTGCATAAGTAAAAGATTAGCAGGGTTCAAGAGGTCCCACAGGAAGCCACCATGATAGTCCAGGCAAGATGAGATTTGGAGAATTTGCCCGATGATGGCATGGATACAGGAGAAGTAAGAAAGATTTCTAGATTTAAGAGCATCAGGCAATTAATTAAAAATAGGGGGTCAAGAAAAGAGAGGAGTCTAGAGTTCATCCTTTCCTTCCCTCCTTCATTTCACCAAATTAATTCAGGCCCTTGTGTGTGAGCTTGGTTGCTGCCATGAAGGACCTAATGATTGATATAGGGGAGATACATGGCTCCTGTCCCCTGGAGAAGGCAGTCTAATGGGGAAGTAGCTCAAACAGTCAAAACCTGCAGCTCTTGCTCCTCTGGCTCTGCTGACTTGATCAAATGGAATTCTATAGAGGCAGGTATGTATATCTGGGGTTGGACTGAGTCTGGAGACACTGTGATGATGTAATGGATTTGGTACCCTTTGAGTTTGAAGGGCCTGAGGGACATGCAGGTGGAGGTGTCTAGGTGATCAGGAGTTTTGAGTAAGAAGAGCTTGGAGACAGATATTTGGGAGGGTCTGAGCCATTGCAGATGGTTAGAGCCTCCAGGGAAAGTGTTTAACGTGAGAAGTGCTCCAAACTCAGAACAGACTTGGGAATACACTTACATTTAAGGGACAGGTGGAGAAGGAGTTTCCAGCAGAGAGCAACTGCTAAGTAATGGTCAAAGATAAGAAAACCATGGAATCTAGGGCCATGGAACCCATGAGAAGAAAGAATGTCATGGATGCAGCGATGTTAGTGGCAAGTCAACTTTGATACAGATTAAACTAACACTGACAACACTTTAGTACTGGTGCTGTCACCTTGCCAGTCCCACACCTGGTCTGGCAGGTGTCCAAAGAGTCGAATGTCCCAGGTGGGGCTTGAGGCCTGAGAGCCTGACTCTCCAGGTACCTGGCCTTCAGATACCTCCAGTTAGAGCTGGCCATGCTACTTGTTGCCTGTTTACCCAAATGGGCCAAGAGTGCTCTGACTGACCTGGCAGAGGGACTTGATTCCCACCACAGACCAGCTTGGCCCCTTCCTTCACACCACGCTGGCAATACTCTATCAGCTTCTGGAGGTGGGCTTGGTGATTCTGAGGCCCATGGTTGGTGTCCCGGTCTAGAGGGTTGCCAATCTTCATCTTGCTCACTTCTTCTACCTGTGGAAAGTCCTCCCAGTCAGGTTTCACTCAGGTGCCACTGTTACTGGCATTACTCATCACCTGATCCCCCTCCCACATCTGCACTTTTGGTGTCCAACTACTGGCCCTTGCCAGTCCATATGCCAGTTTCTGGCACTCAGGGAGTTCCATGTCATGGTTCCAAACCTGCCTTTCAGGCTGAAGCCCAAGTGTATGCTATGTGCAAGGAGACCTGAGCCTAGTCTCAGATGGGCAGTTGTGAAGGGATATGGGTGAGTGAAAAAAAGAGGCAAGTGTGTATGTGAGTGGGAGTGGTGGGGGCAGGGCGTGTAGTGGGAGCGGGGGGCAGGGAAGAACAGGGTGTATCTCTACATCAGTTCTGCACCCAGCTTCAAAGTCTAAGAAGCTGAAGGAAGTCTTGTCCAGGGACTTCAGCATATGGAATGGGGATAGGGTGGGGAAACACCATTCCTGCTGCAATGCCTTATGACAGGGTGGGACAGACACTGAATGGAGTGGAGATGGGCCTTGAGTCCACTCACCCTTGCCCCGACTTCTGCTTGTTTCAGAACCCAGCTTAAAGGCCCCCTCCTTCAGGAAGGCTTTCCCGTTGCCTTGGCCAACATACAAGCAGGTCTAGGTTTTGCTGCCTAGAGTTGACTTGGGTCTCTTCAAGGAATGTGCCAAATGTTATCTAACAATGCTGGGGTTGGGATGGGGAGAGTCAGAAAAGACCCAGGTATGGCATGCTGTGCTAGAATGAGAAATTTAGGTGAACATAACCAGTATTGGGTGGATGCCAGATATTTAGAGCTCCAGGCTAGAGCCAGCCCCTCCCATTTTTGTCAACTCGCTCCTGGGCTCCTTCCTTGTTTTCCTAAGACCAAATGAGGCCAACTCTGCTCTCACTGTAGTTGCATCGAGGTCAGGACTGACTGGCCTCCTCCTCCTGTGCAGACTCCACATACCCAGCCAGGCCTAATAAGAGGCAGGAGGGTCTCAAGCCTTGCCCCCCGGAACCACCCTCTGCCTTACCACCAAGGGCCCCTTAGGTCCTTTGACTGTCCTGAAGGGTCCCAAAACTGGTATCAAGCCTCTGCTTTGCTCCCCTCTCTGCTTCTCCTTGGCCACCCAACTGCCCCCATCTCCTTCGGACACCAAAAGCAACTTTTCTGAGGCTCCTGGATGCGCAGTTTACTCCTTGTATTTGGGATTTCGAGCCCTGCCTGCCCCTGGTGGAGTTGAGTGAGCTCCAAGAGGCCCCTAAACTTCTATTCTCACTCTTCTGGACAAACCAACCAGTGCAGCCACCAAGTGTCCCAGGTGACCTGGCAACTCACCGCAGACATGTGAGCAAGCTCAGGTGAATGTGGGCTGGTGTTCACATTGCCAACCCACAGGATTGTGGGCTGTGTGAACAGTTATCCCAAGTCACTAGTTTTGGGAGTAGATTGTTACATGGCAAAAGCTTTTACATCCCTTTCCTCACTGCCTTTCATATTTTTACACATCATTCAAGATCTTCTCCAGAAACTCCTTCCTAACAGCCACCCCACCCTATCCTCAGACCGACTCTCTCATTTTTCCTGGCTTTCTAAATACAGTTCGTTTAAACATGCTTGTGGAGGTTGTGTCCCCAGCATCCCCTCTCATATCCACTGGGATTAGATTTTGCTTTCCATAACATGAGGGGGAGAGGGGTTCTTTGCTGAAGCTAAACCAACCAGAACTCCTCAAATCCTGCTTTCCCTGAATGGGTTGGGGATAGACAAGAGACCCGGTCACACCAACCCACATCCTTCCCTACAGCCATTTCCACCAGAGTTGGTGGGGAAAGAGTGATTCCCCTTTCTGGATCTGGTGTAAAAATGTAGGAAATGCTGTCAGCGCCCTGCCCAATCCCCTTTACCTATTGATACTGTGAGAGGTGGCTGCTGATGGGTCCAAGGAGCTGACTGACAGAAGCCACGCTTCTCCAGCTGATAGACAGGCCATAGTCAATAACAAATAACAGGAGACAAAAGCCTGGCTCCTTGACTCCAGGGCTATACCTGAATGGTGTCATTCATGTTCCAGAGCTCCTGTCTGTGGATCAGGCCAAGGCTGGACATCACCAGAGATCATATCCTTGGTCCCTGTTCTCTCCTGGTCCTTTACATCTTCCAGGCCTCACCTGAGAGCTTACCCTTAGTAAGCCACATGAATTCCTGGCTCAGGCTCCACTGCTCAGGACCTGATCCAAGATAAGCTGGTTTTGGTTATGTCAGTTTGAGCTGCAGCATTGTTATTTCTTGCTGAAATAATCAAAACCAGTGAAGACTTAATGCAGCTCCTCCTGAAGGTTCCCTGCCCTGGACAAATAGTGCCCGACTTCACCTGGTCCAACTCCTCTGCAGCCCAGGTGACTGTCCCTGTGCACCAGCAGCTCTGAGACCCATGGCAGAACTTACCACTTTCTGCAGAAACTGATCATGGATTGAGTCCTCTATGAAGAGTCGGCCCGCTGCAATGCAGTTCTCGCCTTTGTTGAAGAAGACAGAGCTCATCGCCTTTGGCAGATGGACAAGAATGCTGGATTACAGCTACTCCCAGGGGCACTAGCACCCAATTCCCACTGGGACCTGGTATTCTCTTCTTATAGGAAAGGGGAGGAATGACTTCCTAAGGTGGTCAGGCCCAGCCAGTCCTGAGTACACGTACTCCACTCATTCCTTAGTCACTGCAAGAGGAGAGGCAAAGGGTGACCTGCCCCTGGGGAACAAGAACTGTGTCCATGTTGCAGAGAGTGAAGAAAGAGAGGGAGCGAAGTAGAGTGGAGACCCAATACGCTGGGCGGGCTCCCTGGGGTGATCCAAGAGGGATCAGAGAACACACCCTTGGAGCTGAGCCTAGAAAGTCTATTAGTGTGAAGCAGGCAACAGAGGGAGGGCAGCTAGCCCCTGTCTTGGAAGGGATGGGGTGCCAGCCCAGGCCTGAGGAAACTGGCAAGAGTTCAGAATAAACATGCTCAGAGGCCAAAGGGAGCCTGCTTTTTGGACCTGGGGAGCCCCATGTGGGGGCCGAGGGAGGAGAGAGAGACTGACCACCCTGGGTCAAGCTTGGCTTTCTTGGAAGATGAGATTGTACTGCCCAAACATAATGGTATGGGCCTCTGGCCCAGCAGTGTCAGCCTCAGCACCAAAACCAAGACCCTTGGGTTGACAGACTGGCCTCCTTTGGTTTCCCCATCTAGTGAGACTGAACTCCCTTTCATGTCTATGCTGGGTATTCACATCATCCTCCAAGGCACAGCAGGACTTAGATGGGGAAGGGACATATCTGGGCACCTGGACGAACAGGGCCTTACTGGTTTGGTCTCACAGGAGTGGATGGTGCTGAAGCATAACAATAATACTAATGTAAGAACAACTGATACAGGGCACTTGCCACGTGCAGCCACCATTGTAAGTACTTCATATATAGTAGCTGTGTAATCCCCATAACAACCATAAGAAGTAGGTATACTATTCTCCCCATCCTACAGGTGAGACCATGGAGGCCCAAAAGATCAAATAACTTGCCCAAGACTGTCCAGTGAGTTGGTAGAAGATCTGGGCAAGTGTGGACATGGCTCAAGGTTGGGGAGATTCGTTGTCAGCAGGGTCGTGCCCAAGTCTCTAGGGTTCTGCTTCACTTTTCTAGGATAGGAAAAGTTGCTGTGCTGATTTTAGAATGTTTCTCAATCCATGAACCTGGTTCCAGTCATTCTTACAGTTATGAAACTTCTTGAGAAGTTGGTTTTGAAGGACATGTCATTCCTTGTCCTTAAGGCCCCTTCCTGCCACAGTCTATGTTTGCAGTGACACTACAGTCTAGGTTAAATGTGTAAGTTTAACTGTAGGATAAGAGAAAGCTTCCAATCCCCCCACCCCAATTTACCTCTTCCTCCTACCCCCCTGCCCCCAGCTATCCCTCACCATCTGCACAGCCTTGCTGAGGTCACAGTCAGCAAAGATGATGAGGGGTGACTTCCCGCCAAGTTCCAGGGACACCTTCTTCACATTACTCAGGGCACAGCTGAAAGGAAGAGTGTTGGTGAGGTTGGGTTCATGGGAGATGGGGACACAGGGCTCTAAGTAGAGGGGTCCAAGGACAGCTCCAAAGCATGCTTGAAAGAGCAAGCAGAGGTTTGGAGGGAGACTAGGTCCTGCACCTTCTCCTCACACTGCACTCACCAACTATTCCCTCCCACCTCTCTTTGCTCACTGGATTCCCAGAGTGCCTTCCTCTTCTTCCAACAGCCAAGCCTATGCCTACCTCAGGGACTTGCTCTCACTGTCCCCTTCTGGCTACTCCCTTTTCAGATATCCCTACAGGTCATTCCTCATTTCCTCAGGCCTCTGCTCCCACACACCATGGTGCATTTGTCTGACCCCATCCACCAAAGCCGAAGCCCGACCAGGGTGATCAAGCATTTATCAGGTCATGAAGCCAGTGTTCAGCAAACGTCAAACCAATAAATTGAGCCCAGAACCATACCCTAGTTGGAGCAGCTGCAGTGCCGCAGGGGCTTTGTACCTCAGATTTTTAATGATGGGTGCAAACAGAGAGTAGCTGAAGGTCCTGTGCACACTGCATCAGTGGACACAAAATGGACTTAGTGATATTGTCCTCAGAGGGACACTTAGTGAACTGGGTCAGCAAAATGAGGCATGATACAGTGTGGGGAGTTCCTTGCTCAGGACTGACTGCAGGAGGAGGACTCCCCTGTTTCAGGCACCAGCCACAGGGGCTTGGAGAGGATCCTGGGAAGATAGCAGCTGCAGAGCATGGAACGCTGTCCACACAAACCCTCCTTTCCTGGAGTTCTTAGAGTAGACATTTCCTGAGTCTTCCTTCTGGACTGTGTACACACACATTTGGATGTGACTATCACCTACACACCACAGGAGACTGATCATCTTTTGAATCAGAAGAGGTAAATAAGCTGCAGTGGCTACTTGCAATTGCCTCTCCTACTCTGTCATCTGTTTGTCCATTCATCAGTTCGTTGCTCTCTCCACCCTCCTTCTCTTCAGTACAAGGCTTTCTCTACTGCATTCAAAATAAATCAGAGCAGCCCTACCTGGTACACTTACAGGCTGTGACATCAGCCTCTATGATCCTAAAGACTATCAGCTACATTGGCTGTGGCTGCTGACCCAAAAGTGGCTATCAATGAAACCAGTGTAATTAGCACAAGCCTGGTGACCAGTTGGGAAGGAGGACACAGCTGGTTCACAGAGGGCATGTAAAGGGCTGAGGGGTATGAACCCTACCTTGTGTGCCACAGAAGTGTCCGAGGGAGAAAGAACATTGCTCTGTATTAGGAGCTACAATAAGGAAATAATGTTTTAATATGAAAAGCCTTTCTCCCTGTGAAATTGTCATGCCATAGCTGGATTCCCTACATACGTGACACTAGGAGCAAAGACAGAAATGGGTGGTCATGTGTTCTTAGAGATCCTGCTAGGCAGTGGTTCTCAGAAGAACCCTCAGCTGCTCTCTATTTTCACCCATCACTCAAAGAGCAGATACCCAAAACCCACTCCAAAAATTCAGGTGGTGTTTAAGCATCCAGTGGTTGTTTTGGGGCAGTCCAGGCTACGAGCTGCTGCTCCGGCATCATACCCTGTCTACCTCCCTAAGCTTGTCAGCTGTGCAGACCAGAATCACTAAACCTGGAAACTACCTTTGTTGAACTGGTGGGAAACTAAGGCCTGGAAATGTCAGTGGTTGGCCAAGGTCATATTGTGAATTAATGGCAGAGCCTGGAACATAACCTCAGTTGGTTTGAGGCCAAACTCCAAGAAACAAGAGATTTAAGGATGTCCTCACTAGAATAGAATGAAAGCTTTAATACTAGCTACATATGTAATGGCTGTTTTTTAGTAGGCACATTAAAAAAAAACCTAAAGAGAAACTGGTGAAATTAATTTTAATATATTTAATTTAACCCAATTAATCAAAAATATTATCATTTCAATTTGTAATCAGTATAAAAATTGTTAATGAAATGCTTTACTTTGTGTGCTAGGTTTGAAACTCTGGTGTGTATTTTACACTCACGGCATGTCTCAACACAGAGCAGCTCTATTCCAAGAGATCAACAGCTAAATGTGGTTCCAGCACCTCACTGGTCCAAGTGAGCTCCACAGAGCAGCCACCTCTGGCCTTACCAAGGGCTTGGAATCAGAACCTGCATTAATCCGGCCTCTAGGAACTGCTGCACACACAGAGGCTTGAGAAGAAGAATTGAGCTCACACACAGCACTGTCTATGTCCAGACACTGTGATGAGAGCCACAGCTTCTTTGGCAATGGTGGCCTCTCTCATACACCCTGACCACCTACCTTTTCATGATGTGCTTTCCCACCTCTGTAGAGCCTGTGAACCCAATTTTCTGCACATCAGGATGGTCCGAGAGTCTCTGACCGATCAGTGAACCTGTGGATGGGAGTAGGTAGGAGAGTGAGGGTGGCCTCAGTGCTGGAGTGGGGAAGCATGAGCCCCGTTACCCCTCACACGTTCACCCTGAGGCCAGAGCTCTGGGCTGTGTCCTGCTTCCTTAGTATCCTCAGCTCCTGGAGCTCACTGGGCCTTGTTCCCTGATAAGGACAGAATTGTATCCCCTCAAAATCCACATAGTACAGAGGTAGATATAAACCAAACCCACTCTATCTCTGCATCCTTGATTTCATTTAATTTTTGTTTCATGCTCTTTGTTTCATGATCTTTGACCAACCTCATTGTACTTAGTAAATATATCAAAGCTTGCTAGTTGGTGATTATCTGTGTTCCCTAAAATGTAGCCATAGATACTTTTGTTAGTAAGAGCTGAAGACAATGACAACCGAGATAAATATCAAACTGGTAATAGTATCAATGATAAACAATCATCTATCACAAGCCCAACAAAAGGTATGGCCCCTGGTGCTACTGCATTCTTTGTCCCTTTCTCCTATCAGTCATTAGTGTCCAAGTTATACTATAAAAAAAGAACTGTAACAGGGGTCTGAGAGTGGAGAATAATATGCACAGAATTGCTAGGTTGTGTCTTCCACTCCAATCCAATCTTCCCATAAATAAATTACCCTATAATAAATTCTGTTATATTCTATGGAGTTGCCTTCTTCATCTTCCAGTCTTAGGATACCTTCTCATTACGGTGGCCGTCACACCTTTGTCCCACTGTTGAACACAAATGTTGAAGCCCTGACCTCCAGTACCTCATATATTACTTTATTTGGAGACAGGTTTTTAAACAGGTAATTAAGGTAAAACAAAAGCACTATCCAATCCAATTAATGTCATAATTTCTAATATAATCTGATTGCTGTCCTTATAAGATGAGCATATTAGACAGACAGATGTAGAGGAAATATTCTGTGAGGACACAGAGAGAAGATGGCCATCTGCAAACTGGGAGAGAGGTATCAGAAGGAAACACACTTTGAGCGTGGACTTGGCCTTCAGAACTGTGAAAAATAAATGTCTGTTGTTTAAGTCCCCCACCCCCAACTCTGTGGTACTTTGTTATGATAGCTCAAGCAAACTAATAAAGTCTGCATGTGGCTTTCAGCCTATCAAGGCAGACACAAAGGATGCAGGCACCCAGACATCCAGCTCTTCCAGGGTCTCCAGCAGAGACCCAAGGATTTCCTGAACTGGCTATGGGGGTGGTGGTCCCCAAGCATCACAGACTCCAACAAGCCTTCCTTGGGGATGCAGCCTGAAGAGGAAGGCCCCAGTCATGAAGGGCCCAGGTGCGGAGGACCCAGTCATGCAGAGCGCAGGCATTCACTGCTTCACTTGTTTGGAATGCTTGTACCCAGCCCAACCTTTACTTCATGGCCTTCTCACTTCACTGCAAGTCCTGCACACATTCTGCCCCCTAGCGTGGCTAATTCTTTTTCACCCCTATGATCTCCTTTTCAATGAAGCTGCATGGTCACCTCTCCCAAAACTCAAAGTAATCTCTCACTGCTTAAGTGTCTTTCCCCTTTTGGCTTTGGACTCTCTATTCTTCTAATTTGCCTCTTACTTCTCTGCTCTATTCCCCTCTCTTTTGCTCTTCTTCTACCCAACCTTAAAATACCCAGTGCCTCTGGTTCCATCCTGAGACCTCTTCTGTTCTTCTTGATTCACACCATTTCAGCTGGGTCTTCTTGTGCGCTTTTCAATTCACGCCCTGACTCACTTCTTCAAATGCCATCTCAGGCACATCATCATTTCAATATGTATCTGCAAGCCAAGCTCCCCTGGGATACAGATCCATTTATCGCTCTTCTACCTGCTCAGCACCTGCATTTGGATGTCTCACACCCTCTCGAATTCAATATATTTGGAACAGAACTCTTAATCTTTCCCTAGACCTGCTCCTCCTCTGGGTCATTTATTTTAGTAAATAACCTTTCCTTAGAGCCAGTTATTTAAGCCAAGAACCTGAGCATTGTTCTTGGCACATCCCTTCCTCAACCCATCAGTTGCTCAGTCCTGGGCTCCTTCATCCACCTGGTTCCTCCTTCTTCACTGCTCCTCTGCCTCTGAGCTTGTAAAACTGTGTGTGCCAAGATGCACCCATGAAGGTTCCAGTTTGGAAGATTTGGAGTGAAGCACTTGCATCCTCTCTTTATATATATTTAAAGCTCTACAAGTAATTTTGATACTAATTCCATTCCATCAATCCTTGTTTAAAAATATCTCTGTTTTGCGAAGAAAATATTTGAAAAGACACATCTGATAAAGGACTGGTATTCAAAATACAGAAAGAACCTTTAGAACTCAACAATAAGTCTATGGCCATGCCACCCTGAACAAGCCTGATTCTGTCTGATCAAGGTCGGGCCTGGTTACTACTTGGATGGGAGACCACCTAGGAAGACCAGGTGCTGTAGGTATAAAAAATAAAAAATAAGGAATTGTAAGCTGACAAGGTCCTTTCAATGTGTGAGGTCAATCAAGGGTTGCCTCACCTAAAAAGATTAAAAAAAAAGAACTCAATAATAAGAAAACAACTGCTAGAAGAAAACATAGGCAGTAAACTCTCTGATATTGCTAACAGTAATTTCTTTTTGGATATATCTCCTTGGCAAGGGAAACAAAAGAAAAAAATAAACAAATGGGACTACATCAAACTAAAAACGTTTTGTACAGCAAAAGAAACCATCAACAAAACAAAAAGACAACTGACTGAATGGAAGAAGATATTCACTTATGATATATCTGATAAGAGGTTAATATTCAAAATATATAAAGAACTCATACAACTCAACAACAAAAAACAAACAATCCATTAGAAATGGGCAGAAGTTCCGAACAGATATTTCTCCAAAGAGGAAGTACAGATGGCCAATAGACATATGAAAAGATGCTCAAGGTCACTAATCATCAGAGAAATGCAAATTAAAACCACAATTAGCTATCTCACACCTGTCATCAAAAAATCAAAGAACAACAAGTGTTGGCAGGGATGTGGAGAAAAAGAAACTCTCATACGCTGTTGGCGGGTTCGCAAATTGGTACAGCCACTATGGAACACAATCTGGAGGTTTCTCAAAAAATTAAAAATGGACATGCCTTTTGACCCAACAATTGCACTTCTGGGTATTTATTCAAAGAAAACCAACACAATAATTCGTAAAGATCTATGCACTCCAATATTCATGGCAGCACAATTTACAATAGCCAAGATATGAAAGCAACCTAAATGCCTATCAACAGACGACTGAATAAAGAAGTAATGGTTCATGTATACAACGGAGTACTGCTCAGCTATTAAAGAAAACAAAATCCTACCATTTGCGACAACATGGATAGACCTAGAGGTTATTATGCTGAGTGCAATAAGTCAGACAGAGAAAGATTAATACCATATGATTTTACTTACACACAAAAATCTAAGGAACAAAAAGAACAAAATGTTCAAAAACAGACTCTCACAAATATAGATGACAATCTGGGGATGGCCAGAGAGGAGGGAGGTTGAGGGGCTGGGAGAATGAGGTGAAGGGTTAAAGAAGTGCAAATTAGTAGTTGGTAGATGGTCATGGGGATGGGGAGCACGGCATAGGGAATGCAGTTAGCATTAATGTAACGGCTAGGTGGAGAGTCAGAGGAAAGAAAGAGCAATTAGGGGGATCATTTTATAAACTATATAAATGTCTAACCAATGTACTGTATATACTTGAAACTAATAAAGTAAAATTTTTAAAAGAATATATACAGTTGGCAAATAAACATATGAAAAGATGCTCCACACCATATGCCGTCAGGGAAATGCAAATTAAAACAATTAGGTACCACTACACATGTATGAGAATGTCTAAAATCCAAAACACTGACGATAGTAAATACTAACAAGAGTGTGAAACAAAAAGAACTCTCATTTATTGTTGGTGAGAATGCAAAATAGAATAACCACTGTGGAATAAAGTTTGGCAGTTTTTTACAAAACCAAGACACTCAACATACAGTTCAGCAACCATGCACCTTGGTATTTAACCAAATGACCTGAAAAGTTGTGTCTACATAAAACCCTGTATACAGATGTTTTTAGCAGTTTTATTTGTAATTGCCAAAAACCTGGAAGCAACTAAGATGATCTTCAGAACGTGAATGGATAAATAAACTGTGGTGCATCCAGACAATGAAATATTATTCAGCACTAAAAAGGAATGAGCTATCAAGCCACAAGAGAGAGGGAGAAAGAGGGGTGGGAGGGGGGAGAGAGAGAGAACCTTAAATGCCTATTACTAAGTTAAAGAGGCCAGTCTGAAAAGGCTACATATTGTATGATTACAACTATATCATTTTCTGGAAAAGGCAAAACTTGGAGACAGTGCAAAGATCAGTAGTTGCCATGAGTTTGGGAAGGGGGAAGGGAGAAATGACTAAGTGAAACATAGAGAGTTTTTAGGGCACTGAAACTATTCTGTATGATATGACACAGGAAAAAATGCCATGTAAAGATCAAGGTAGACATCAAGGTGATGCTTCTGTAAGCTAGAAAAAGGCAAGGGAAGGATTCTTCTCCAGAGCGACACCTTAATCTCAGGTTTCTAGTCTCTAGAACTGTGAGACTGAATTTCTATTGTTAAGTCACTTAGTTTGTGGTATTTTGTTATGGTAGCCCCAGCAAGTTAATACACAGGTGATATTATCTGATTATAACATAATAAAACTAGAAGTATATGAACTTGAGGGTAGAGGTAATGCAATCTAAAGAAGAGAGAGAAAAAAGAATGAAAAAATAAATAAATAAAGAGAGCCTCAGAGAAAAGCAGAATGCCATTATACACAGCAACATATTTATAATGGGAGTATCAGAAGGAGAGGAGAAGAAAAGTAGCAGAAAAAATTATTAAAACAAAAATGGCTGAAAACTTCCCAAATTTGATTTAATCTATATATCCACGAAGCTTAATGAATTCTATGTAAAATAAATGTAGAGATACACATCCAGATAATCATAATAAAAATGTTGAAAGATAAAGAGAAAAATGCGATAGCAGCAAAAGAAAAATGACTCATCATATATAAGATTAACTGTTGCCTTCTCATCAGAAACCATAGAATGACCTTCTCTGCCACCATCAGGCTGCCATCCCACTGGCTCTGCATTGGCTTGCTCCACTTTCCAGGGCACGTCTTGCAGTAGGCCCTGTTCTGACCAAGTGCACCTCTGGCTGCCTGTAGCCCTGGCTTCCCCAGATGCCCATGTTCCTGTCCATAACCCTTACCAGATCCTGGAAGGATGTTAATCACACCCTTAGGAATGCCAGCCTTCAATGTCAGCTCTGCAAACTTCAAAGCTGTAAGTGGGGTCACCTAAGGAGGCAGGAAAGAAGACTGAGTTGGAAGGGATTGGGAAGTGGAGCTCTGCCATCTTCTCCCAGCAGCCTAGGTAGCAAGCAGGGAGAGGCAGCCAAGGCAGGAAGACCTCGGGGAAGCCATCTTCATGCCTCACTATAGAGGGTACCACCAAGCCAGCCAACTTCCCCCACAGCTCCAACTGGGAGCCAAGGATAAAAGGACATGCTAACCTCAGGTACCTTTCTAGCACCTTTTCCTGGCAGAGTTCCAGCCCTGCCAGCCAGCCAGGCCTGGGCCCCTTCCTGCACATTCATTCCTTCTTCGCTGTTTACACTGAGCCCTTGGGGAGTGTAGTCTGAGGACTGCCCAGTAGGGCCGAATACTCAGAAGGCTGCAAGGCACATTTATTCCCTGCCCCCTCAGACAAACTAGCCTCTTCCTCTGGTTGTGGTGCTGCCTTAGCTGTCTATCTACTAGACTCTGGCAGCATCTCAGCCCAGGGAGGGCCTAGTACTCTAGGTTCTAGCTGTGATGATAATGCTTCAGGATCCGGCCTCACTGCTGGAGGCCGTGCCTTGCCCTTGATCAGCTAGCAACTGGCCTCTTCTGGAGGAAGAGAGAATAAATTTCTTGCCCAGGTAACTTTCCTTGATAAGGTAAGGTTGTGCCTCACCCACTGTCAGGCCTCAGGCTAAGGGGACAAATCCATGGGACCCTGGCCCTGAGAGTAAGGTCTGGGTGTTCCTAAGGGCAATGGGCTTGTGGAGGGACAATTGCCTTGACCTGTCAGTAACTCCCCCATGAAAAAGGGATGTTAGGGTCATCTCAGGGGATAGTTGTGATGCTTAAATAAGCAAATATATGTAAATTACTATTAATTTGTTATGTATGTTAAAATGTTCAAGAAACTCCCAACTCTAGGCACTATAACTCTAGTCTATCATAATTGTTAGTTTTTTTTTTTTTTTAATTACTGTGTTAATACCCTCGGGACGAAATTGCCCCAAAGAAACTGGGGCGTGGAAAACTCCTAGGCACACTGTTAGAGCCACAGGCTATAGCATCTCACCTTCAGTTCTTAACTTCCCTGGAGGCAGGCTAGGGAGGAGCTGTTATTGTCACTGCAAAGATGAAGAAGTTCAGGAGAGGGGTGTGCTCACCCCTGGGGGACCCTGCTTGTGCTCTCTTGGACTGGCTGAGCAGTCCCGATATCCCACCTCTATGCCTCCTCTGTGAGGGGCTGGGGTGGCAGATGCCCACTTCACCTCCCTTTAGGACTTTGATCTCTGAAGCCAAACAGGAGACCATGGCACCAGGTTTAAACAGACCATTGTAGGCTGTCTCAGAGCTCAGGACTTGGGCCGGAGGCACCAAGAAGAGTTTCCTTTCCCCGAAATCTGTCGGGAGTGTTGGCACCTGTGGAGAAATCTCTACCTCTGCTCACCAGGCAGCTAGAAACACAAATACAGTTATCCTGACTCAGCTAAGAAAGAACACAAAGTCTGCTTATGAGTGTCACTGGCCCTACTGCATGCTACCTCTGCCTGCTATGAGCAGGCCCACAGCAGCCTGGCCCTCATCAGCAGTACCTTTTCTCTCTTGAGGAGAAACCAGGACCCATGTGGGTGAAGGGGTCACGGGTCACCTGCCTCCTCCTTTACAGGGTGCTTCTCCATACCCTCTATAGCCCACAGGTCCTGCTCAAACCCACCTGGGCAGGCTTGATCACCACTGTGTTCCCAGCAGCTAGGCAGGCAGCTGTCTTCCAGGAGAGCATCATCAGGGGGTAGTTCCAGGGGATGACAATGCCACAGACCCTGCCATACAAAAGAAGCAGGCCTTCATCTCTCTACTCAGCCTGGGTACCCACAGGGGACCTACCAGCTTTTTCTCTCTCTCCCAAGCCTGCTATCCATTCCAGAGCCAGGCTTCCAGGTATGGCACTGAAGGTCCTGCTTAAGGCAGCTCCTGCCTGCCTTTTGAGGCCCTGACAGGGCAGTGCATCCAGTTTGGCAGGAACCTCTCTTCCAGGAAGGGCATGATGGCATGGGACACTGGACAGTTTCTGATGGGAGCTATGAGAACAGTGTAGGGACACAGTTTGGTAGGGTGTGGCATAAGACAATGGAGGAGGTGACAGCAGGAAGACATGGGTAAGAACCTGGCAGCTGGCATGGCCTAGGAGAGGGCCCGGGGTCACATAGCAGACTGGGGAGACGTGGGGTAGGGATGAGTGGGCCAGGAAGGTGTGGGAGAGGGTCCTATGGGTGTGAGGACAGGGCTCAGACCTGTGGAGAGGAGAAGCATGGAGTCAGCCTGGGAAGCCTGATAAGATTTGCCTGCTTTGCATTAAGAAATGGTATCCAGTGTTGTACCACCCTCAGCTGAGAAGAAAGCCTCTGTCTAGGCAGTGTCTTCATGGAGGGGAGGCTGCCCCACAGTCCCAGGGGACCTAATGATGACACCTGTGGTCCCACGGGCATGTGGCCTTACCTTTCTCTGTCCACTGTAAAATGGGGTTATAACAGCACCTCTCAGATAATTAGTGGAGCTAGTACATGCAAGAGCCCCACACTGACTACTTGACTATTGTTTTCATCATCACCAATATCCTCTTCATGACCACCATCACTAACAGAGAATGCTTCCTAAAAGGTAACTGCTTAGCCTGGGTAGTGGGAGAGTGTGTACAAAGGCTGAAAGGGCAGGACAAGCAGTGAGGAGCCACAGAAGCACGGGTAGGCAGAGTGGGAATGAGGTGGGGTCCGGAAGGGCACAGAAGCCAGCTTGGGGAACCCTCATGCCATCCTGAGTCATACTGAGGGGTTAGGAAAGTCACTTCCCCATGCCGTGTACACCCAGTAGACTCAAAGGGATAAGACAGAAGGACCAGAGTGAGTGGTCCCAGGGAAGTGGTGAGATCACCAGGGAGAGAGAGGGCTGGGTTGTGGGGGCTCTGAAAAAGAAAAGACTTCAGAGGAGTAAGTGCCACTGCCATAGGCTGATTTGTGCCCCTCAAATTCATATGCTGAAGTCCTAATTCCAGAACCTCAGATGTAATCTTATTTGGAAATAAAGCCATGGCAGATATAAGATCAGGTCTTATTGAGGTAGGGTGGGTGCCTAACCTAATATGACTGCTCTGCTTATGAAGAGAATGCCATGTAAAGAAACAGACACAAACACACAGGGAGAACTCCATATGAACATGAAGACAGAGTCAGGCAACACCAAAGATTGCCAGAGAACCACCAGAAGCTAGGGGAGAGGCCTAACGCAAATTCTTCCTTATGCCCTTAGAAGATACCTTTATCTAGGACTTCTATCCTCAGAATGCTAAGACAACAATTGTGTTATTTGAGCCTCCCAGTTTTTTGTTACTGCAGCCTGAGCAAACTCCTACACTTGCCAATATAGGGGAAAGGCAGTAGCCCCTGGGACTGGGGGTCTGTAGAGCAGGCCTGGCATGAGGTCAAAGCCAGCAGGGGCATGGGACACAGGTACAGAATGAGTACATCCCTGGCCAAGCTGCCGTGAGAACGCTCTTTTATCAAACCCTGTGCCTAGTCTATTCCTGGTGGTCTTTCTTATTGGAAACCTCATGGCTTTGGCTCCCCTACCAGCTATTGCCTTGTTGTGCTCCACTTTTCTGGGTTCTGCAATGAGGTGACTCCTGCCAGCCCAAAGCTTTTGTCAAGTGTGCCTGAATGATGGCACTCACTAAAGAGGGCCCACTGGTTCTAGGGGAGGTTGGGCCAGTGTGCAGCTAGGGGAGGGGTGAGGTGGCTCTGGCCTCACTCCAGGGGTCACTGGGGCACTGGTCAGGGGAGTTAGTTGGTGAATGTTGGTTGAAGCCACTCCCTTTTCCTTCTGCAGACATTTTTGGAATGTTGTGTGTATGCCCTGGGAGTACAGTGCATCAGTTTACATGGCATGCATCACACAGAGAATAACATGAGACTCCAGACTAGAGAGTAGGCCAACTTGGTGCACTGATGTTGAGGAGGGGGTAACAGCTGACACCTGGATGACCAGTAGCTGAGGGGTTGGAGACAAGGGAGGGGTCAGTGCGAATACTCAGAGAGTAGCATGGGTATAGAGGGTCCAGGGTCCATGAGGAGGCCAGCACGGCTAAAGGCAGTGAGGGGGTGGGGTCAGGGGCATCAGGACCCATCGAGCACTCAGCCAAAGTCAGGAGTTTAATTTCATTTCAGGTACACTGGGAGCCATTGGAGGACGCTGAGAGAAGCAGTGAGATGGACTCACATAAAGTTTCTAATATTTTTTGAACATCAGAAAAAGCTGCACTTTGCTTTTTCTCAGTACCAGGTAGGCAGTTCTCTTCTCCCCATAGCTTAAGTGGCGTGGCCTGGCCTGGCCTGGCCTGTTCTGAAGTCCATGTCACCTCTGCTTAGCCTCACCCCACCCTGTGGCCTAAAGAAGAAATTTTCCTGTGTCCACAACCCACTCTCCTCCACAGCCCACTCTCGCAACAGGAACCTCCCTTACCAGCAGACCAGTCCTTCAGGACTATCTGTACTCATTTTTATTGACCCAAGTGACATTTCAGCACATTCTCTTCAAGAAACATTCCAATGTTCCCAATGAAGCTGAGGGCCTTTGACCACCATCCACGGGGATGTGAGGTCTCTGCCGGTGGACCACAGTGTCCCCAATCTGTTGGGGGTATAGAGCAGGTAGAAATGACCGCAGAGTGCTGACCGAGGAGGGGCCTCTATCCCAGGTGGCTCTCCTCCCTCCTGAAGTCAGCCCTGGCCAGACCATTCCCTGTGTACCCACGCACATGCCTAGTGAAGACAGACCACAGGACAGGACAGTGTGGGACGTTTTTAGATGCCATTCCTCAGCTTGTTTTCCTCATGTAACAACAGTTTCTCCAGGAGCGGTTTCTGTGTTGTGCCTATAGCGCAGCTGCACTCCCCACACAGCCACACATTGCCGTTGCCTATTGGGGGCAGCACAGAGCGCAGCATTGGCTGTGCTGTCAGGTTCCCCGCACAGCTGCTGTTCAGCACTCTTGGGCTGTCCTTGTGTGTCTGTGTCAGTGAGTCACCACAGTTGTGTTTTGGGGGGTGAGGATATGTGGGTACTGAACAGTCATTGCCAAGTTGTCTTTCACAGAGGTGGACCTACCCCCCACCCCCCACCCCCCACCCACCCTCTTCTCTCTCTGGGCCTCTGGGCCGTCTGATAGAGAGGCAGAGCCACTTGCTTCTGGGCTTAAATCATTTTCCCAGTTGCTAGTTTGGTCTATGCTGACTGGACACTCGTCTTCCTCCTTCCACTGAGCAATTGTTTCTCTGTTGGTTTTTCTTTTCCTTGAGACTGTGTAGGAGTCCTTCATTTTTATGCACATTGGTCATTATTCTCTTTTCAGATAAAAATTTTTAATGCATACTCTGTTTCACACCATAACCCGGACTGATATAGGGTTATTGTGGGATTACATAAAATTATATTTATAAAGTTCTTAAAATAGTGCATGGGACAGAAAAGGTCCTGTGAAAGTGGAAGCTGTTTTATCTTGAGAATAGGAATTTTCATCGGTTTTGATCATTATATCTTCAAACCCTGAAATGTCTGACACACAGCAGTTGACAAATGAATAATTATTCAATAAATACATAAGATGGGACGAAACAGCATGTTGTGTGAACAATGCCTAGTGTGTGGCCTCTCTCCACCCTGTGCTGTGACTCACCCAATTGGCTCCTTCCTGGTCAAGGTCAGGTTTCGGTTAGGTCTGGCCTGGTTGATGGGGATGGTGGAGCCCTGGAAGAAACATGGGGAGTGTCAGTAGCAGAGGCTCCAGTTCTTTACCCCTTCCCTCTGGGCAGCCAGGCTGCCCCTGAGAGTTAAGGAAGAGCTGGAT